>JARKHS020013093.1:0-7500 GCA_030143305.2 Amblyomma americanum | reverse complement strand
AGCAGCAGAAGCAGCAGCAGCAGCAGCAGCAGCAGCAGCAGCAGCAGCAGCAATCAGCAGCCGCAGCTAGCGGCAGCAGCAAGCAGCAGCAGCAGCGAGCAGCAGCAGCAGCAGCAGCAGCAGCAGCAGCAGCAGCAGGAGCAGCAGCAATCAGCAGCCGCAGCTAGCGGCAGCAGCAAGCAGCAGCAGCAGCGAGCAGCAGCAAGCAGCAGAAGCAGCGAGCAGAAAGCAGCAGCAGCAGCAGCAAGCAGCAGCAGCAGCAGCAAGCAGCAGCACAGCAGCAGAAGCAGCAAGCAGCAGCAGCCACAGCAAGCAGCAGCAAACAGCAGCAGCAGCAAGCAGCAGCAGCCACAGCAAGCAGCAGCAAACAGCAGCAAGCAGCAGCAGCAGCGAGCAGCAGCAAGCAGCAGAAGCAGCGAGCAGAAAGCAGCAGCAGCAGCAAGCAGCAGCACAGCAGCAGAAGCAGCAAGCAGCAGCAGCCACAGCATGCAGCAGCAAACAGCAGCAGCAGCAGCAGCAGCAGCAGCAGCAGCAGCAGCAGCAAGCAGCAGAAGCAGCAAGCAGCAGCAGCCACAGCAAGCAGCAGCAAACAGCAGCAGAAGCAGCAGCAGCAGCAGCAGCAGCAGCAGCAGCAGCAGCAGCAGCAGCAGCAGCAGCACCAAGCAGCAGCAGCAAGCAGCAGCAGCAGAAGCAAGCAGCAGCAGCACCAAGCAGCACGCAGCAGCAGCAAGCAGCAGCAGCAAGCAGCAGCAGCAGCAATCAGCAGCAAGCAGCATCAGCAGCAAGCAGCAGCAGCAATCAGCAGCAAGCAGCAGCAGCAGCAGCAAGCAGCATCAGCAGCAATCAGCAGCCGCAGCTAGCGGCAGCAGCAAGTAGCAGCAGCAGCGAGCAGCAGCAAGCAGCAGAAGCAGCGAGCAGAAAGCAGCAGCAGCAGCAGCAGCAAGCAGCAGCAGCAGCAGCAAGCAGCAGCACAGCAGCAGAAGCAGCAAGCAGCAGCAGCCACAGCAAGCAGCAGCACACAACAGCAGCAGCAGCAGCAGCAGCAGCAGCAGCAGCAGCAGCAGCAGCAGCAGCAGCAGCAGCAGCAGCAGCAGCAGCAGCAGCAGCAGCAAGCAGCAGCAGCAGCAGCAGCAGCAATCAGCAGCCGCAGCTAGCGGCAGCAGCAAGCAGCAGCAGCAGCGAGCAGCAGCACAGCAGCAGAAGCAGCAAGCAGCAGCAGCCACAACAAGCAGCAGCAAACAGCAGCAGCAGCAGCAGCAGCAGCAGCAGCAGCAGCAGCAGCAGCAGCAGCAGCAGCAGCAGCAGCAGCAGCAGCACCAAGCAGCAGCAGCAAGCAGCAGCAGCAGAAGCAAGCAGCAGCAGCACCAAGCAGCAAGCAGCAGCAGCAAGCAGCAGCAGCAAGCAGCAGCAAGCAGCAGCAGCAGCAATCAGCAGCAAGCAGCATCAGCAGCAAGCAGCAGCAGCAAGCAGCATCAGCAGCAAGCAGCAGCAGCAGCAGCAGCAGCAGCAGCAGCAGCAGCAAGCAGCAGCAGCAGCAGCAGCAAGCAGCAGCAGCAGCAGCAAGCAGCAGCAGCAGCAGCAGCAGCAGCAGCAGCAGCAGCAGCAGCAGCAGCAGCAGCAGCAGCAGCAGCAGCAGCAGCAGCAGCAGCAGCAGCAGCAGCACCAAGCAGCAGCAGCAGCAGCAGCAGCAGCAGCAAGCAGCACCAGCAAGCAGCAGCAGCAGCAGCATCAGCAGCAAGCAGCCGCAGCAGCATCAAGCAGCAGCAGCAAGCAGCAGCAGCACCAAGCAGCAGCACAGCAGCAGAAGCAGCAAGCAGCAGCAGCCACAGCAAGCAGCAGCAAACAGCAGAAGCAGCAAGCAGCAGCAGCAGCAGCAGCAAGCAGCAGCTGCAAGCAGCAGCAGCAGCAGTAAGCAGCAGCAGCAAGCAGCAGCAGCAAGCAAGCAAGCAGCAGCAGCAGCAGCAGCAGCAGCAGCAGCAGCAGCAGCAGCAGCAGCAGCAGCAGCAGCAGCAGCAGCAGCAGCAGCAGCAGCAGCAGCAGCAGCAGCAGCAGCAGCAGCAGCAGCAGCAGCAGCAGCAGCAGCAGCAGCAGCAAGCAGCAGCAGCAGCAGCAGCAGCAGCAGCAAGCAGCAGCAAGCAGCAGAAGCAGCAAGCAGCAGCAGCAGCAGCAAGCAGCAGCAGCAGCAGCAGCAGCAGCAGCAGCAGCAGCAGCAGCAGCAGCAAGCAGCAGCAGCAAGCAGCAGCAGCAGCAGCAAACAGCAGCAGCAGCAGCAGCAGCAGCAGCAGCAGCAGCAGCAGCAGCAGCAGCAGCAGCAGCAGCAGCAGCAGCAGCAGCAGCAGCAGCAGCAGCAGCAGCAAGCAGCAGCAAGCAGCAGCAGCAAGCAGCAGCAGCAGCAGCAAGCAGCAGCAGCAGCAAGCAGCAGCAGCAGCAGCAAGCAGCAGCAGCAAGCAGCAGCAGCAGCATCAGCAGCAAGCAGCAGCAGCAGCAAGCAGCAGCAGCAAGCAGCAGCAGAGCAGCAGCAGCAGCAAGCAGCAGCAGCAGCAATCAGCAGCCGCAGCTAGCGGCAGCAGCAAGCAGCAGCAGCAGCGAGCAGCAGCAAGCAGCAGAAGCAGCGAGCAGAAAGCAGCAGCAGCAGCAGCAGCAGCAAGCAGCAGCAGCAGCAGCAAGCAGCAGCACAGCAGCAGAAGCAGCAAGCAGCAGCAGCCACAGCAAGCAGCAGCACACAGCAGCAGCAGCAGCAGCAGCAGCAGCAGCAGCAGCAGCAGCAGCAGCAGCAGCAGCAGCAGCAGCAGCAGCAGCAGCAGCAGCAGCAGCAGCAGCAGCAGCAGCAGCAGCAGCAGCAGCAGCAGCAGCAGCAGCAGCAGCAGCAGCAGCAAGCAGCAGCAGCAGCAGCAGCACGCAGCAGAGCAGCAAGCAGCAGCAGCAAGCAGCAGCAGCAGCATCAGCAGCAGCAGCAGCAGCAAGCAGCAGCAGCAGCAGCGGCAAGCAGCAGCAGCAGCAGCAAGCAGCAGCAGCAGCAAGCAGCAGCAGCAGCAAGCAGCAAGCAGCAAGCAGCAGCAGCAGCGAGCAGCAGCAGCAGCAGCAGCAGCGAGCAGCAGCAGCAGCAAGCAGCAGCAGCAGCAGCAGCAGCAAGCAGCAGCACAGCAGCAGCAGCAGCAAGCAGCAGCAGAGCAGCAGCAGCAGCAGCAGAGCAGCAGCAGCAGCAGCAGCAGCAGCAGCAGAAGCAGCAGCAGCAGCAGCAGCAGCAGAGCAGCAGCAGCAGCAGCAGCAGCAGCAGCAGCAAGCAGCAGCAGCAAGCAGCAGCAGCAGCAGCAAGCAGCAGCAGCACGCAGCAGCAGCAGCAGCAGCAGCAAGCAAGCAGCAGCAGCAGCAGCAGCAAGCAGCAGCAGCAAGCAGCAGCAGCAAGCAGCAGCAGCAGCAGCAGCAGCAGCAGCAGCAGCAGCAGCAAGCAGCAGCAGCAGCGAGCAGCAGCAGCAGAAGCAGCAGCAGCAGCAGCAGCAAGCAGCAGCAGCAAGCAGAAGCAGCAGCAGCAGCAGCAGCAGCAAGCAGCAGCAGCAGCAGCAAGCAGCAGCAGCAAGCAGCAGCAGCAGCAGCAAGCAGCAGCAGCAGCAGCAGCAGCAGCAGCAGCAGCAGCAGCAGCAGCAGCAGCAGCAGCAGCAGCAGCAGCAGCAGCAGCAGCAGCAGCAGCAGCAGCAGCAGCAGCAGCAGCAGTCAGCAGCAGCAGCAGCAGCAGCAGCAAGGAGCAGCAAACAGCAGAAGCAGCAAGCAGCAGCAGCAGCAAGCAGCAAGCAGCAGCAGCAGCATTAGCAGCAGCAGCAAGCAGCAGCAGCAGCAGCAGCAGCAGCAGCAGCAGCAAGCAGCAGCAGCAGCAGCAGCCACAGCAAGCAGCAGCAAACAGCAGCAGCAGCAAGCAGCAGCAGCAGCAAGCAGCAGCAGCAAGCAGCAGCAGCAGCAAGCAGCAGCAGCAAGCAGCAGCAGCGAGCAGCAGCAGCAGCAGCAGCAGCGAGCAGCAGCAGCAGCAGCGAGCAGCAGCAAGCAGCAGCAGCAGCAAGCAGCAGCAGCAACAGCAGCAGCAGCAGCAAGCAGCAGTAGCAAGCAGCAGCAGCAGCAGCAATCAGCAGCAGCAGCAGCAGCAGCAGCAAGCAGCAGCAGCAGCAAGCAGCATCAGCAGCAAGCAGCAGCAGCAGCGGCAGCAGCAGCAGCAGCAGCAGCAAGCAGCAGCAGCAGCAGCAAGCAGCAGCAGCAAGCAGCAGCAGCAGCAGCGAGCAGCAGCAAGCAGCAGCAGCAGCAAGCAGCAGCAGCAGCAGCAGCAGCAGCAAGCAAGCAGCAGCAGCACCAAGCAGCAGCAGCAGCAAACAGCAGCAGCAGCAGCAAGCAGCAGCAGCACCAAGCAGCAGCAGCAGCAGCAGCAGCAGCAAGCAGCAGCAGCAAGCCGCAGCAGCAAGCAGCAGCAGCAGCAGCAGCAGCAAGCAGCAGCAAGCAGCGAGCAGCAGCAGCAGCAGCACGCAGCAGCAGCAGCAGCAGCAGCAGCAGCAGCAGCAGCAGCAGCAGCAGCAGCAGCAGCAGCAGCAGCAGCAGCAGCAGCAGCAGCAGCAGCAGTAGCAGCAGCAGCAGCGCAGCAGCAGCAGCAGCAGCAAGCAGCAGCAGCAAGCAAGCAGCAGCAAGCAGCTGCAGCCACAGCAAGGAGCAGCAAACAGCAGAAGCAGCAAGCAGCAGCAGCAGCAAGCAGCAGCAGTAAGCAGCATCAGCAGCAAGCAGCAGCAGCAAGCGGCAGCAGCGAGCAGCAGCAGCAGCAAGCAGCAGCAGCAGCGAGCAGCAGCAGCAGCAGCGAGCAGCAGCAAGCAGCAGAAGCAGCAAACAGCAGCAGCAAGCAGCAGCAGCAATCAGCAGCAGCAGCAGCAAGCAGCAGTAGCAAGCAGCAGCAGCAGCGGCAATCAGCAGCAGCAGCAGCAAGCAGCAGCAGCAGCAAGAAGCAGCAGCAGCAAGCAGCATCAGCAGCAAGCAGCAGCAGCAAGCGGCAGCAGCGAGCAGCAGCAGGAGCAAGCAGCAGCGAGCAGCAGCAGCAGCAAGCAGCAGCAAGCAGCAGCAGCAGCAGCGAGCAGCAGCAAGCAGCAGAAGCAGCAAGCAGCAGCAAGCAGCAAGCAGCAGCAGAAGCAAGCAGCAGCAGCAGCAGCACCAGCAGCAAGCAGCAGCAGCACCAGCAGCAAGCAGCAGCAGCAGCAAGCAGCAGCAGCAGCAAGCAGCAGCAGCAGCAGCAAGCAGCAGCAGCAAGCAGCAGCAGCAGCAAGCAGCAGCAGCAGCAGCAGCAGCAAGCAGCAGCAGCAGCAGCAGCAAGCAGCAGCAGCAAGCCGCAGCACCAAGCAGCAGCAGAAGCAAGCAGCAGCAGCAGCAGCGAGCAGCAGCAAGCAGCAGAAGCAGCGAGCAGCAGCAGCAGCAAGCACGCAGCCAGCAAGCAGCAGCAAGCAGCAGCAGCAAGCAGCAGCAGCAGCAAGCAGCAGCAGCAGCAATCAGCAGCAGCAGCAATCAGCAGCAGCAGCAGCAAGCAGCAGCAGCAGCAGCAGCAAGCAGCAGCAGCAAGCAGCAGCAGCAGCAGCAGCAGCAGCAGCAGCAGCAGCAGCAGCAGCAGCAGCAGCAGCAGCAGCAGCAGCAGCGAGCAGCAGCAGCAGCAGTAGCAGCAGCAGCAGCAGCAGCAGCAAGGAGCACCAAGCAGCAGAAGCAGCAAGCAGCAGCAGCAGCAAGCAGCAAGCAGCAGCAGCAGCATTAGCAGCAGCAGCAGCAGCAAGCAGCAGCAAGCAGCAGCAAGCAAGCAGCAGCAAGCAGCAGCAGCAGCAAGAGAGCAGCAAGCAGCAGCAGCAGCAAGCAGCAGCAGCAGCAGCAGCAGCAGCAGCAGCAGCAGCAGCAAGCAGCAGCAGCAAGCAGCAGCAGCAGCAGCAGCAGCAGCAGCAAGCAGCAGCAGCAAGCAGCAGCAGCGAGCAGCAGCAGCAGCAGCAGCAGCAGCAGAGCAGCAGCAAGCAGCAGCAGCAGCAAGCAGCAGCAAGCAGCAAGCAGCAGCAAGCAGCAAGCAGCAGCAGAAGCAAGCAGCAGCAGCAGCAGCAGCAGCAGCACAGCAGCAAGCAGCAGCAGCACCAAGCAGCAGCAGCAGCAGCACAGCAGCAGCAGCAGCAAGCAGCAGCAGCAAGCAGCAGCAGCACCAAGCAGCAGCAGCAGCAGCAGCAGCAGCAGCAGCAGCAGCAGCAGCAGCAGCAGCAAGCAGCAGCAGCAGCAAGCAGAAGCAGCAAGCAGCAGCAGCAGCAAGCAGCAGCAGCAGCAGCAAGCAGCATCAGCAGCAATCAGCAGCCGCAGCCAGCGGCAGCAGCAAGCAGCAGAAGCAGCGAGCAGCAGCAAGCAGCAGAAGCAGCAGCAGCAGCAGCAGCAAGCAGCAGCACAGCAGCAGAAGCAGCAAGCAGCAGCAGCCACAGCAAGCAGCAGCAACAGCAGAAGCAGCAAGCAGCAGCAGCAGCAGCAGCAGCAAGCAGCAGCTGCAAGCAGCAGCAGCAGCAGTAAGCAGCAGCAGCAAGCAGCAGCAGCAAGCAAGCAGCAGCAAGCAGCTGCAGCCACAGCAAGCAGCAGCAAACAGCAGAAGCAGCAAGCGGCAGCAGCGAGCAGCAGCAGCAGCAAGCAGCAGCAGCAGCGAGCAGCAGCAAGCAGCAGAAGCAGCAGAAGCAGCAAACAGCAGCAGCAAGCAGCAGCAGCAATCAGCAGCAGTAGCAAGCAGCAGCAGCAGCAGCAGCAATCAGCAGCAGCAGCAGCAAGCAGCAGCAGCAGCAGCAAGCAGCAGCAGCAGCAAGAAGCAGCAGCAGCAAGAAGCAGCAGCAGCAGCAGCAGCAGCAGCAGCAGCAGCAGCAGCAGCAGCAGCAGCAGAAGCAGCAGCAGCAGCAGCAAGCAGCAGCAGCAGCAGCAGCAGCAGCGAGCAGCAGCAAGCAGCAGAAGCAGCAAGCAGCAGCAAGCATCAAGCAGCAGCAGAAGCAAGCAGCAGCAGCAGCAGCAGCAGCACCAGCAGCAAGCAGCAGCAGCACCAAGCAGCAGCAGCAAACAGCAGCAGCAGCAGCAAGCAGCAGCAGCAAGCAGCAGCAGCACCAAGCAGCAGCAGCAGCAGCAGCAAGCAGCCGCAGCAAGCGGCAGCAGCAAGCAGCAGCAGCAGCGAGCAGCAGCACAGCAGCAGAAGCAGCGAGCAGCAGCAGCCACAAGAAGCAGCGAGCAGACAGCAGCAGCAGCACGCAGCCAGCTAGCAGCAGCAAGCAGCAGCAGCAAGCAGCAGCAGCAGCAAGCAGCAGCAGCAGCAAGCAGCAGCAGCAGCAGCAGCAAGCAGCAGCAGCAAGCAGCAGCAGCAGCAGCAGCAGCAGCAGCAGCAGCCAGGAGCAGCAAACAGCAGCAGCAGCAAGCAGCAGCAGCAAGCAAGCAGCAAGCAGCAGCAGCAGCAATCAGCAGCAAGCAGCATCAGCAGCAAGCAGCAGCAGCAAG
>JARKHS020013092.1:0-33272 GCA_030143305.2 Amblyomma americanum | reverse complement strand
TTTGCATATCTTGGATAGTATCGATGTTGTAGCGACAGATATGTGGTACTTCTGAATTGTCTTCTGTGCAAAATTACGGATGTTAACAGTGGCATTTTACCTAGCGAAAAATTCATGGTGCTGTGGAGTACGTTTATGTGCAAGCGTCTATGTACAACATTGACCAAGGACATTGAAAGTGAATATCAATACTATTTGTTGCAATATTATGTAGCACTACATCTCGCCCTTTTGACAGTATAGAATAAAGATCAAGCTTGCTCCCGCAAAGGAATGCTGTGATGACACTATATTTTCATTTCAGATCATTCATTGGATGGAAAGTGGGGACACAAGTGAAAGCAAGGAGAAGCAGGCAACCACCACCGTGGATGAAAATATTGGGCATACTGCCATGGGTGCCTCAGCAGGCATTGTGGACTGTGACACTGAGCTGTCAACCTGTGACACAATGGAGCCTTCGCAAGAAAATGGTGGAAGCCAGACCTTACGACGGCCCCAGCAAAGGAGAAAGAGGCAAACATCAAACACCAACCTGCTAGCGCAGCTCATTCAGGAGCGGCGGCAGCTCCATCTAAGTATAGATAATCATATGCAAGGGGAACAGGAGTATCGCCAAAAGCACATCCATACGCAGGAGCAAGCTGCACAGCGTGAGAATGCATTCCTGGCATGCCTACAAGAAATATGCAAAAAGAAAGGTTGTGTGGGAATGAAAATGCATATTTTTTCTCTTCTGTACTGGCTGCAAGGAGCAAGATCATTCCCACTTTTTGCACACAGTTCATGTCGTACACAAATGCACACTACTGTTTCTCATACGGTGTAATGCTTGATCGCTGATGATTCTCATGTAGAGTGCTGAGCATGGTGCCAGAGGAGGAGGAGGAGGAGGACAGACTTTATTTACGTCATGGCCTAATGGCATCATGACCTAATGGCGCCGTGACGGGGGCCCAGGCGGCAACTCAGCGGAGGATCTGAGGCCTTTGTCGCTCAAGAGCCGCCGAGACAGAAGTACTCTGCAAGTGCAGCTCGAACTTCATGCCCTGTCCCGCTGGACACAGTGGTGTTGTGTGAAGGCTGCTGGTAGAATGCATCAAAAGCACGTGCATCTTGCTCCCATTGCTGCTCCAGTGTCTCTAAACGATTCACAAATGCTATGGAGAACACATGATGCCCTGATTGCTTTCTTGCAATTGGGCAGTTTGCATTCCATCCGCTTCATAATAAACCTGAAACGAGCTTTCAGTCTTCCGAACGCATTTTCAACTATGCGTCTTGTTTTGGAAAGGTTATAGTTGAAGGTGCTTTCGGGGGCCCCTGGAGATGCTCTTGAGAATGGTTTGAGCAATGCTGATGTAAAAGGGAATGCCTGATCACACAGTACTACTGGCGGTCTCGGATATAGCCAGTCAGAGCTCCCATTAAAAGGCAAATGAACTTGAATAACTGATGGCACACAGCTCTTTGCATCTGTAGTATGAAAGTGCTGCATTTGACAATGACTATTGGTAGGGACTCTTTTATAACGATCGAAGGTGATGCACATGATATTTGTATAATAGTGCCCGCAATGAAAAGTCACCTTTATATGTTATGCCGTCATAAAAAAGACTAAAAGCATGTCATAAAAGAGCTTACCAGCCCTTGTAGTTATGACAGTCAACTGCATTGAGTTTGATAGGCATAATGTTAAAAGACCGGAAGCGGGCAGAGTGAGTGAGGGGAATCCTAGTCAAAATCAAGAGGAAGAAAAGGGCTTGGGCAGGGCATGTAATGCGAAGGCAAGATAACCTGCTGGTCCTTAAGGGAATGGATCCCAAGAAAAGGCAAGCACAGCAGGGGGCGGCAGAAGGTTAGGTGGGCAGATGAGATTAAGTTTGCAGACATAGGGTGGGCGCAGCTGGCAAAGGAGGGGGTTGATTGGAGAGACATGGGAGAGGCGTTTTCCCTGCAGTGGGTGTGGTCAGGCTGATGATGATGGATTATGAGCCTTCAAGCCTGCTGCATCTTGATGACAGGATTTCTTATGCACAGCTGCCAAGGCTCAATGAGGACATCGATGGGCTTGACAACAATGTGCTGGAGGACCCTGACGAATATTTGTCGGAATTTATAAGAGTCAACTCCAAGTCAAGACTTCCACACCAAGACACTACCCACATGCAAATGATGCTGCTGGTAAACATTTGTTGTTGCTGCTGGCCTTCGGTGGACACAAGTGGACAGCTTGTTGAAGCTGTTGAATGCGTTATTGGGCCGGAACGTTTTCCCATCGACAAAATATGGTTTCAGGAAGTTATGGGATCTGCACAAATCAAGGCTGGTGGAAGTTCATACACACTGCCCAACATGTCAGTCCCCGACATCAAGCTGCAGGCTAGATCTTCAGCGCTGCACTAGTGTAGCCACAATGACTGTGGCACAAGTGGACACAGTGGTAAAAAAAGGAAGCTTTTCAATCACTGTCAACCTCAAGCATCAGCTGCAGCATCTACTAAAGAAATTTGGGGATGTAGTTGGCACAAACCTCCTGAAACTGATAGCTGAAACTCATCGGGGAGCCTATAGGGACATCACAGATGGCCAACTTTACAGAAAGGTCCACCGTGAAAGAAGCATGGAGTGACCTGACTGATGGCAAGTATTTAAGTTGAGTAAAGGGTCAGTCTGTCCAATTCAAGTTGGAGTTAATGAGCTCCCTCTATATCTTTGAAGAACATCTCGGTTCGTGCCATTTGTTTTCCCAAATAACACCCACCCACTCACCTCTACTTAAAGACATTTTTTGAGAAGTTCCACACTATGGACAGCTTCACAGGGTCCTTTGCCATCAAAGTTGTGCAATCAACAATGAATGTTATGTGCTTTTGTGTTGACTCACCAGCTCATGCTTCACTGCTGAATACTAAGCAGTACAACGGATACTACGGCTGATCTTGGCGCCTTCAGAAAGGAACGCTTGCTAATGATAAGACTGTAGTTCAATTTTGAGCAGGCAAACAAAGGAAGGACATTTTGCACGTTTGTAAGCAGTCGCATTTAGCTTCGTGTTTACGATTAGAATTGTGTACAAATATGTGCAGGGCACTTTCTAGTTGTGAACATTCTGGATGCTGTTAATTATATGACCAAAATGTCGGTGCTGCAAGTTTAAAATCTTGTGGTGGTTTTGTGTGACGATCCAAGACGTAAGAGCTGTGAAGACTGGAATAAAAAGTTGAGACGCCTGGGGTGCACATGTACCGGTTCAGAAATAACAAAAAATTGTCACTTGGAAGTTCTGTCCTACGTAAGCACTCTTGTAAGCTTGTGCATCTCTTCGTGCAGAAGCCTCCTTTTCAGTTTTTATGCGCATTAAAGGTCTGGAGAGTTGACTATTCAGTGCTGAACGATTCCCTAGTGACTAAAATTATCCATTAGCATCTCCCATAGCCTAGGTGTACCTCTCGGAAGTTAGCCTCTGCAATGAAAAATAGGGTACGAAAGTGATGTATGTTGATCTATTGCCCTTGTATATATGCTCAGTGTAACATGAACAGCCTAATTTTGCAAAAAAGGCTTGTGCACGTGTCATTTAAATGGCGTGCGGCTGTGGTATGCACTGTCATGCTCCGTGCCATGTGACAGTTCACCGCACGAGCTTTTCATGTTGATTTTGTGTGCACGGATCGCGTTTCTCTTCATGAAATAGCAGTGTGCACAGAGGCATGGCTTTGTTCTCTTGTGCAAGGAATTAAAAGTAAATATGGTACCACTGCATGCAGTTTGATATTTTCTTTTTTTTTCAGGAACACAAGTACATCATGGAAGGGCAAGATATGGTGGAGCGATGCCATGACAAGGTATTCAGTGCAATGAAGCTTGCAACCAAGTGAGACCATACTATGGATGGCTATTGCAACCCCCTCAGCACATTGGACCTTTTTAAAACTTTTAAAGATGCCTTTTATTTCACAGAAACTCGCGTACGCAGCCGTATTGTGCGCGGTGGATGGTTTGGCATTTGCAATCCCGACTGTGATGATGAATTTTTATGGCCCAAGATATTTTCAATTTCTTAAGGTGGGGGTCAAAGACCCATTTCCCAAGCATTTCACCCTAAATAAGCCGAGCACCAGACCAGGAGAAAGCTTGTAGCCACTGTATCACCGGTGGGTACCCGGCGGCACTGGGGATCGAACACCGCACCTCCCGCATGCGAGGCGGATGCTCAACCACTCGGCCACCGCAGCGGTACCGCAGTGTGGGGCTTTCCAACGGACTATATGCACTCCATATTTGAAGGTGTCACTTCATATCTAATGAAACTTTGGCTGTGTCCAGCAGGAAGTCCCTGGTACATTGGGAACCATGCCAGAGAGGTAAATGACCGCCTATTGAAAATTCAGCCACTAATTTCTTTCATCAGATTGCCCAGACCAGTTACTGAGCATTCATTTTGGAAGGCGATGTGAGTAGAAATATTGGCTCCTCTATTAGAGTGCACCTTGCCTCCTCAATATACTCCCGCAAACATATTTCACACATTTCTGCCTCCTCGCACAGTTTGTTTGTACTTTTAAAAGCAAGTGTTGAAGAGAGATATTTTTGTGCTGAAAGGCTTCTAATAAAATTTCTTGAGCAAATGAGCAAATGCCAATTCTTTACAGCGAACACATATTAACATTAAATGTGCACAAACATGTGCACATTGCAAAAATTGTTCGCATGAATTTGAAGGAGGGAATAGTGACATTCTGAAGATTATTTCCGCAGCCAAACGTGTGGAACATCAGATTGCACAGCTTCATCATGGAAGAGGTTCAAAAGTCTCTGAAGCGTCTGGTAGTACTGCCATCCTTCCTGAATAAGCTTGTATGGGGAACTACATCACTAACGAACATCAACAAACTCCTTCTTTTACAAAAAAGAGCTCTCCGTCACATAGCAGATGCTCCATACGACGCTCACACAAGTGACCTGTTCCCCTTACTTGTTGTTGTTCCTGTGACACATATGTACGAGCTGAATGCCCTATTAAAATACAAATATTCCCTGAAATTTAATCGGATGCCTTTTCTACGATTATGCAATTTAACAAAACCACCCGAGGTACCGTACAATATAAGAACAAGAGAAGTATGGTTGGTGCCATTTTCCCGCACGAATCATGGTCAGAACAGACTACAATACATTATGCCTACTTTACTTAACAACTATCATAATTCAAACACGGACATCCACACACTATCGAAACAACACCTTAAGCGTTTGTTCACTTACAATTTAGGAAGGTAACATCAATGTTTTGAAATCTTGTTTTATTATTGCAGCCTTTTGTACACGTATTTTCAATGGTGGCTGCATTACAGCTGTGTGTCGTAAAACTGTGGTCTGCGCTTCTATGCCTGCAAATGTAGCAGGAAATGTTTGTAGTCCTGTATAGGCATATGTCAATTTCGCCGTTAGATGTTCTTCAGTGTGCAAAATATTGGTGATTAAGTATTAGTATTCGTCTTATTGAATCCATGTCTATCAGTTACATTGAACCGGTATTATTACTTTTTACTAATATGCGGCATTTTGTGTTTGGAATTACTATGTATATTATGTATTTTGTGTTTCTATATATTTTGTGTTTACAATTTCTATGTATACTGCATGCTCTTATCTTCGTACAATTTTTAATCGCAGCTTTGTATTATTTCTGCTGTTATCCGTTGTCAAGAGAAAACAAGGGGTAAGAACCGTTGTCAAGCTGCTCGAGAAGCAGCTTTTTGTTCTTATCCTTGCATTTATTTCTGTATTGAAAGAAATGCTAAATAAATTGATTGATTGATTGAAAAGCTGATCTCGGGAAGGCAAGGAAATAAGCACCAGTCAAGTGTGTTAGGTGCCCCATTGCACCCTCGCAGTCTTGAAAGTTATGTTCTGGATTTGATCACCCAAACCATTGGCGCTGTGTCCGGTATGAGCAAACTCTTCACAGGACAGAGAAAACATGCTCTGAATACATGGAAACAAACCATGCCAAGTTCCTGAGAGTGATTAAAATCTTTTTATTAGAAAATAATATCTTCTTGCTCTGCCAAGAACTGTTACTGAGGAAAGCTTTATATGCCTTTCATGTTCATGGCCAAGCACCCTCCAACTGATGTTGGGTTGTGCCTGATTAGTGAACAGAAAGTTATTTCACTTTATGTGCTTATGGCACAGAACAACCAGTCATATGTTGTGAAGGTACCAAATCTGTACGAGAGAGATTGGGAAGTGTTTAAGAGATATGAGGGACAAATTAAATTGGATTACATAGATGAAAACCTGGTTTACGATTATAGAAATGCTAGACAGCGGCTAGACAGCAGCTACTTTACCTTCTTCTGATTCCGTCAGCTCTAGCGCAGTGCAGTTCGGAACAGACCTGGCGCTCCAATGGTGGTCCAGCCATTTCAAGTTCTGGAGCCATTTTTGGAGCAGAAAAATTTGCATTTTGGAGCACCTTTGTATTAGAACAATAGTTGTGCAGCAACCCGGGAACAGCAAGAACGGAATAAGAGTCACCCAGAAAAGTTTGTTACTAACGAGATCAAGTTCAGCCGTGTGTAGCTAGCAAGAAAAAAACAGGTGTTCACAAAAAAACAGACAAAACATTTTATTAATGCTGCCACTGTCCTGCACGCAAGTTCAGCCAAGAGTGCTTCACTAAAAGTCTACAGGACACGTTCACTAGAACCACTATTTTTTTTTCATGTTGGCACTATCTCCATGCTTTTTAGAATTTTTTACAAATTCATCAAGCTCGCAAAGTGAATCAGCAATGCCGAAAATTCCTTGTTCCAACAAAGCTTGACCTCATTGGACCTGCTCCAGACGATACTTCTTTAGCCCTCTTCAGGGTTGACCAACCTGATGCAACAGACATGATGCGCGAACATGGAGGAACACTAGGGAACGGCACTCGCTATCCGAAGTGCACACCAAAAAAATGCGCCGGAAGTCATGCGCTTTTCCAAGGACTGCTGTGAGTCTTTGTCCTATGGTGCAGACAATAGTAATACTAGGCCGAGCAGAGTCATCTGCTGCAATGCCTGCTGCACATGCGCAAGCGCACTGAGGCGGTGGCCAAGTAGGGAGAGACGGCTACAAAAATGTGACTTAACCGCCTCTACAGAGTTCTTTCCTTCCTCCATGTATGCGAATGAACTGGCTGCTAAATTCTACCATGAGCTACAGTGGCTAGAAAGAGAGGTGAGAGTTTTACAGCGGGCCGTGCACGCAAGCATGTGTCGTTGTCATTCATGCTGTTGACAGGTGGCGCGCGTCGCGTCTTAAATGCCTCTCTTCGGCTGGCGAACGTTTGCGAGGTGCATGAGCCTCTGTGCTGCTGTACGTTTTCCCGCTAAGTTGCTAGCAATCATTTTTTTTTCTGATTACGTTTACCCATTGTAACCTTAACGTTTCGTGAGCACACAGGTCACAATGGAGAGACTGGTCAACCGCCAAATGCATTGCTTTGCAGCTGGGTGCACGTCAGGATGTCTCCGCCAGAAACAAGGGCTAGAAAGTCTCCACTTTTGCTGCCCTGAGCGATGAAGAAAGGCTGAAAGTGCGGAAACGGGCGGTACCACGTGCAGACAGACCCCTGGAGAAAACATCTGTGTTCTGTGAATTGCACATCGAGCAAAGGTTCATCGTGCGAGACTAAATCCACGTTGTGAATGAGGAGACTGCAAGGATTCCCTGCGATTGGCCATGCCTGTCTGAGGACGCTGTTCCCACTTTGTTTCCTAACACTCCAGCGTATCTTTCAAAAAGGCTGCCCGTGAAGAGGAAGTCAAGAACATCGAGAGGTGAGGTGCTTGGGAAACGAAGAAAAGGGAGCGACGGCTAGCCATGCAAGGTTGTTTCATTCATGGCTGAAAGCACCCGGGACCGTGGCAACTGACGACGACGCAGCAGCCAATGGCACAGCAATTCATTACGCCTGCAGCCAGGAAAAACTGGACAAGTTAACAGGTGAAAATCTTAGAAGTGAATTCTGGCCGAGGAACGTTGTCGCGGACGCGCCCAAGTCACTTGCATTCAGTGTTTTTTTCTCAGGCAGGTGACAGTGTGTACTTTAAAAAGCTAGTGTTGTGCTCGGTGGAAAGTTCAAACTATCACTGTGCCATGTTCGTCCAAGGCGCGGCGTCGAAGCAAGTCGACTTGCTTGACCCCAATGTGTGGAAAACCTGCTTCAGTTGGTTGATGAAATGAGTGTACGTCCTGGATTTGAGTAGAGCATGGCGTCGAGTGAACTGCATCAAAGCCGCAGCCGAGTAAATTACAGACTGCACAGAAAAAGGTTGTCAAGGAGTCTCCCAAGGTGAGAAGCCATGCATTCAGTGCAAATACCTGCGGAAGCTTTTAGTAAATCAAGCTTGCTATAAGAAGAGGAAGGCGGGGGCGGCTCCTGTTTCCAACACATCAAAGAAACTTGTGACGCGCAAACTACAGCCGCGTTGCAAAGAGGTGAAGGTTGCTAAGCTGAAATCAATGATGACAGCAATTAAAGAACAAAATGCCGCTATTTCAGAGGGGAAGTTGGAGAAGAGCCTCTCTGGACTGCCTGAAAAACAGCAGCAGCAAGTTCAAGCATGCTTTCAAGCGTCAAAAAGAAAAGGCACGCACGGAATGACGTATAGCCATGAGAGGGTATCGGAATGCATCCTAATGAAAATAGAGCCCCAAGCTATACGAGTACATTCATAAGCAGAAAGTGATGGTACTCCCTAGCAAGAGTTGCCTGCACAAGTATATGAAGAGCTATAAGTTTTTTTGGCTTCAATGTGAATATGTTTGCCGCAATCGCCGAAAAAACAAAGGGCAAGGATGAGTTTGATAGGCATGGAGGCATTCTGATCGATGAAATGAAGCTTTCAGAAAAGCCTGAAAGTGACAAACAGTGGCTTTATTGAGGGCTTCGTTGATCTTGGTGCCTACACTTCTCCAAACCAAAGCAAGGAACCTCTGACCATGGACTAGTGGTATTATTTCAGCCATTTTCTGGTAACTCTCAGTAGATCCTTGCCACCTTTGGTTCACAAAGCAATGTGAAAGCAGATGTTTCAATGATTGTGACTGACATCACATTAAGCAGCTGAAAAGTCACCTATTCGTGGATTTTGTTACAACAGATGCTGCATCATGGAACCGGAGCATGTGTCGTGCTTCTAGCATCGAAGGGACCGCCAAGAACACAGTCTGCAAGGTCAAGCTCCCTGCAGATGACAAAAGAAGTTTCCACTTTTTGTAGGACTTTCCTCATCTGGTTAAATGCATACGTAATTCTGTTGTGTCCAAAGTGTTTCATACACCTGAAAGATACGTTAGAATGGATGTGGCAAGAGGAACCTGGAAATGTGACAACAGGTATGTTGCAAGGCTAAAAGCAATGCCACATATAACTAGGGCAGTCACTGAGGCGAATGGATTTGAGCAAATGAAGGTCAACTTTTCATTATTTAGTGACGAGGTACTAAGAGGGCTCTATGGGTACCAAGATTACATTTAACGGGTGTGCGGTGCTCGCTCGAGTGCAGCAACAGGATCATTTGTAAGGCAGATGTCTAAGCTTATAGCAGCTATGACATCTAGGTGCAGTCCTGGTGCTATGCGCATTGGTTCAAAAAGTCACACCAAAGTGAAGGATTTCTTAGCCTACATAGACACCTGGGAAGCACAAATAGGGAAAGTAGGCTTTCTTACGCAAGGCACAGCTGAAGGGCTTCGCGTTACGCTGACAAGCACAGTGTCCCTTCTTGAATACCTCACAGAAGAGCTTGATTACAAGTACCTAATGACCTCTCGTTGAGTCAGGATCACTTAGAAAATTTATCCTGTATCCTTAAGCAAATGTCAGGCAACAATGATCACCCTACTCCATCACATTTCTTGATATCAGTGAATTGTTTGTCATTTTGTAGCTTAGCGAAGGCCCCGCCAAATGAAAATGTGTCGCCTCATTGATGAAGAGCCTGCTCTCAGCAACCAGTGAAAGGCCAGGAAACATTCAAGGAAAGCTTGATCAGCTGATGGATATTGGGCGCCTGAACGAAGTTCATGGGGTGCTTGCATCATGCAACTTGCAGTAAGGAGTGACTTGCGGATTTCCTACTATGTCGCAGGATATGTTGCTCGGAAGATGCTCAGCAAAACAGAGTGCCATGACTGCTCTAGAGCACTGCTCCTTCCAGCTGGCTCTGAAGTTCCAAAGGAAGCTTGCCTCGCACAAGAGGTTGATAATGAAGGGTTGCTGTACCCATCTCAGGAGCTTCAGAAATTGATTGTGAAGCAAGAGGATTCATTCACACATTGCTTCAGTGTCAACAGGCTAAACGCCAACAGTGTGATGGATTTGATTTCTTCTTTGGCAAGACACAGGCTAAATACAGTTGGCTGCGACAAACACAGCACGGAAGTAACAAACCATGCTGTGAAGTTTCATGCACTAACAAGGCTACATTTTCTGGTACAAACACAGAACAAGGCTAGAGAGGGAAAGGGGAAAAAAATGTGGCACGTTAAGCTGAGGCATGTTACCTGGGGTTGTGTTGCCCCTTGCATGGTGCGTTAATTTTTTGTGTTCTGTCTTAGGCTGCATCGCTTGTTTGCCCTTACTGGCTGGCATTGCCCACACACTTGTCCATCCCTGCAATAAAATTTTGTGTTGTACTGAAAGGGCCCTGTAGCTTTTTCTGGCTTGAGAACGAAACACTGGCTCACAGCCGAGAGAAATCCAGCGCTTTTTTTTTCGGAAACAACTTGTTGCGTTCTTTAACGGGCAAAAATAGGTAAAGAAAGTTTTTGGCGAGAGCCTGCTACCCGTCGGCGCTACTTGCGCGTCTAGTACGCTTGCGTGTAATGCTAGGCTTATCTTCCTGTTTAGAATGACTGGCCACGTCAGCCGATTAGCATTTTATGTTCCTGTGGAGCAGCGGAAGCGAGCCGCCGAGCGCAATCCAAGTGTCAAGAGCAGCACCGCCGTTGCAAGCATGACCTCTTGCTACACTCCGCGCTGGCCGATGCTCTTACCACCCCTTCTAGCCACCGTACATGAGCCAGCCCACCAGCGCCCTGGGTATAGTGCCTAGAATATACTGGCTAGTGTGCTCAGCACGCCCCCCACACTATGCAAGAGGGTGGCTCCTTCCATGATGCCTGCCCGCTACTGTCAATAGAGGGCGCTGCTTGTCGGGAGGGTGCCACAGTCGCAGCTCCGCTCGCTGCGCAGACTGGTCGCTGCCAGTTTTGGCGCGTGTATGAGATTTCCACGTGTTTCTTGAGCGGTTGTTTTGCGGCCTTCCTACTTCTGTGCATCTTGTGGCTGCTCTGTCATCAAGCGCGAAGTTTCGTAAGTTCGCGAAACAAATGCTACTGGCGCAGCACGATGTCAAAGGCAAAGCGGCAGTGCAAGGAAAAGACGTGTTTGTTGCTACTCTGTCGGAGTGGTTACAAGTCGAACAAAGAGCGTGTTTCAATGTTCACTGCTCCAAACGACCCTGCGAGGCTCGCGGAGTGGGAAAGAAAAATCAAGAGAGGGGACAGAAAGTTGACGCCATCGGCTGTGGTGCGCGAAAAACACTTCGAAGACACCTGCATCGAGCAGCCATTCAAGGTAACAGTCAACGGCGTTGTTAATGAGATTCTCCGAGAGAAACCCCATCAAAAGCCCGATGCTGTTCTGACTGTTTTTGAGAACTACCCTCCACACCTTGTACCCAAGACGGCACCAAAAAGGAAGGAAAGAAACTTGTGTGAGCAGCAACCAGCTCGTAAACGCCACAAGCGGGACACAGGGACTGGACTCAGCACAAACCGGGCTCAGAAATCAACGAGGACTCCTGTTCTCTCGAAGCAGGCTTCCAAGACTGCAACGACTGCTCCGGTTCCAGTGAAGCGAGCACTGTGGGTGACTCTGCAACACTGCAGACATCTAACCCCCATGGAGGCCGTCATCCATTTGAGGACATTCTCATTCCAGTTACATGGATGTGGATACCTACAGTGGACGACAGCCTAGCTTATGCTTGCTGCAAAGCATAAGCAAATAATTTTTCAAATTTGTTCGTGGAAAGAATGGTCAGGTTTAGAAAGCCTTCAGCTGACGAAGGCTTGGTCGTGGCCACTGTTTATTTGAGGGGCCGAGAGGAGGGCAAGAAAGCTGTAAGGACACTGAATGAGGCGGAATCTGATTGGAGATGTTAATTTGAAATGCCTATGAGGTGGCTGCCGTATGAAGCCTACCTCAAAAAAGTATGCTTCATACGGGATATGTATTTTGCCGAGAGGTGCCTTCACAACTCCATGCAGAGGGGAACCATGTGTGCACTGCAAATACCAACGCAAGCTTGCACAAAATCAAATGCGGAAAACAAAAAAAAGTGCATGCAATGAAAAAAAATGTCTAAAAACATAATTCGCAATTTGGCCAGAACACGAAGGAGGCTTAATTACCAGGGCACAAGCACAAATTTTGCAGACGAAAGAACGCAACGAAGCACTAAGTGAACAGGAATTTGAGGGAAGAATCCAAGCACTCCCTTGCAAGCAGCAGCTGGCTGTGAAGAACTGTTTTCTTGCTGCTAGGAGGAAATCAACTAGAGGCATGAAATACGATGACGAGTGGATTGTCGAGTGCCTGCTGATGAGGATGCAAAGCCCAAGGCTTTACAAGCCCCTAAGACACGAAGGAATAATGATTCTGCCTGGACGCCGTTGTTTGCAAAAATATCTTCAGCATTTTAAGGGTGGTTTTGGCCTCAATGCAAATATATTCACAGCTTTGTGTGAAAAGACTAAAAACATGGACACGTTCAGCTGCCATGGAGGCCTCGTCATCGACGAGATCAAGTTGTCAGAAAACCTGAATGCAAAGTCATCGGGTGAGCTGTCTTATACGTTCATGCAGCCAGGATGACATCCAATAAGCTATGTTTTGTCCAATAAGCTATGTTTTGCATAAGTTTAAAAGTGCCCGTTGTGTTTGTTTAGCAATTCAGGCGAGATCAAAAACTTTGTCGACCTCGGTGACCACACACCTGGCGAAAGCAAGGAAGTTTTGGCCAACCACGGAATGATTGCATTGTTTCAGCCGTTCACTGGTAAGTTGCGTTTCTACAATGTGCTGTAAAAATTGATGCTATCAGGAATAGCTTTGCTTCATGCCAAACTCTTCTTTTTCTAGGCAACTGGACACAAATACTTGGTGTCTTTGCTTCAAGGGGAAATGTCAAAGCACCTACATAGCCAAGATAATTTTGGAGAGTATTGTGCTCTCCAAACAAGCTGGCTTGTACGTTGACTCAGTTACCTGTGATGGTGTGAGTTGGAATCGAAGCATGTGGTGATGTTTTGAAATCCAAGGTAAGATTATGACAATGCAATTATAATCCACTGCTGTAAAAAGCATATCGGTGAATAACCTTCAATTGTTTTGTGCCTGTTGAATGTCAAATAGTTTTAACATTACGTTGGAGCTACTTTACGATAGCATGTAGAACATAGTCGTTTGTAGTGCTTAGATCTGAACTAATTGACATTCTATATTCCTTCCATAGGATCAGCTGGCCATGTCAAGTGCAGCGCTAAGCATCCAGTGGACACGAACAGGAAACTGTTTTTAGTGTCAGATTTTCCGCATTTAATTAAGAATGTCCGGAATGCATTCGTTTTCAAAGGATACCTCACGCCCGGTGGCCATGTTCATAGCGGGATCATTTAAGCTGCTTTAAATGCGGACCGTGAATATGTGACCCTTAAGACAATGCAGAAATAACAGACGCGCACGTAAGACCCAATAATTTTGAAAAGAAGAAGGTTGGCCTCGCATTTGAACTATTTGGAGATGAGGTAATTAAGGGGCTTTTCCTGCACCGCCGGCATGTGGAGACTATATACATTCGGGTGCAACCAACAGAAGACTGTCAAGCTAATCAATCGTTTGTTACGAGTCCAGAGTAACCAACCGTGCACTTAAGCTAGGCAGCCCGGACATGCGTTTCTTGGAAGACTTTTTAGGATATCTGGACAAGTGGGAAGAACATGCTAATACAGCTGGAGGTGGTTTTCTATCTGAAAGTGCAGCAGCTGGGATAAGAGTGACAATAACGAGCACTCTAGGCTTGCTTTCCTACCTAAGCACCAATGTGGGTTTCAAGTATATATAAATATCCCGTTTAAGCCAAGACAAATTAGAAAACCTCTTTGGGATCATTAGATTATCGTCGGGATGTAACGATCACCCAACTGTCTCACAGTTCCTGGTGACTGTCAATCCGCCTTTTTCATTTTCCTGTGCTGCCACCTCGCGTACAACGCTGGAAACTCACTGGTAGGGTACTGCGCGCCCTACCCGGCCGGACTGAGTGCCGCTCCGGAGCACGTTTTGTTCGAATCTGTCGACGATGGCGTGTCCTAGGCAGCACCTGGTACTTGGAGGATTTCTAGGATTGACTGATGGCTGGGTGCGAAGTCCGAGGCAGGTTGCAGTGCCCACCGAAGAGCAAATTCTTCAGTATCTCCGATCATCCGGCATGCGATGCGAACACCAGCTGAGCAAGGGCCGCCGCTTCAGAGATGAAGGCTACATTCGGAACATAATGTTCAATGAAATATCCCCGATCAGTGAGGCTGGCGTTTTCCGCTGTATATGCCTGCCATCCATGAAAGGTGGATATTACATCGTGCACGCCGTAGTACAGAAAACGACTGGGGACAACAGTTTCCACAAGCAATCGTTGTGCTCAAGCACTGTAGAATAGCTACACAAGCTATAAAAGCACAAGCGTACTAGCAACAAAGCAGCTCTGTTAGCATTTCACTGTTTTTCCCACAGCACACCGCTGCATAGGTTAAACAAACATGCACGTCCATAAAGACGAGCGCGAGAAGCGCACATTGATCCATTCCGGTGATACCACGCACAGCTCTTCATCATGGATATGATTCGAACACACGCATGACGCACCTTCTTCTTCTGCCTCTTAATACATGGCACATACCCACACGGGGGGATTGGCCAGGGTGTAGTGGCATAAACAAGGAAATTTCCATAGGAGATTATGACAAAATTTTAGCACCATGCGTGAATGCTCCCGTAGCTTCTTTTTCGTTGCCCACTCCATCGCGCGTTGAAAGCGGCTCACAGCACTTGCCCATTTGGCCTTCTTGCTTGAGAAAGCAAAAAACGTCGGAACGAAGTCTGGGTGCCGCGGTGACATTCGAGGCCTTCCTGCCCATAAATAAAACACTTCGTGATAGACTGTACACGCATTTAAACACAGTACCTCATCCGTATCTGTCACAAAGTGATTCCCGCACAGTCTTGACGTGCTTGACAGCACCCAAGGGCAACCACGACCATCGAGCCACGATCGTTTTATCCACGCTTCGCGTCGAAGGCTGTCCCGGGAAGTGCTCGGAAAGCGAAAAAGTCCGAGTTTGCTTCCCTTTACATATTGGGCATTGCAGCCGTATGCAACATATTTCGTAGGTATCGCCAAATGCGTCGCGCTGAACGCCCGACGGCTGCAGCAACGCACCCCGCGTAGGAAGCCGGTTTATTTACACTTCCACGGCCGGTCTCGAGTGGAGCGCGCGACCCTTCCAATATGTTTCGCGACACCGCCGCCAGGGGATGGGCGCATGTGCAGTCACGTCGTGAAAAAGGCGGATTTGATGGCATTTTACAGCCTTGCCAAGTCTCCACGAGGAGGCAACTGCTCCCAGGATGTTGTCCAAGCACTGCTGAATCCAAGCGACACCAATAAGAAATCTGCTAAGAATGTCTTAGATTCTATGGACAGCTTAATGGACCGAGGAAGGGTCGATGAGGCCGAGGATTTAATTGACACTCTGGTTGCAGAAAATGACCATACAGGATACACAGAAAAAAAAAAGCAACAGTGCCCTACCTTACTATGTAGCAGGCTATGTGGCAAGAAAAATTATTGCAAAAACAGCTTGCCCCAGTTGTGCTGCTCACCTTTGCACAAGAAATGCCGAAGCAAGCGCAAATGCGGATGCATATTTCCCTACCCACTTTGAAAACCGCGGACTCATTTATCCAAGTCAAGCCTTATCGGGTGTTGTAAAGCTCATGGAAGATAGCTTTACATCATTTTTGAGCAAGAGCAAGTTGCACATGGAAAGCTTACCTGAGTTTGCCAGCCTTTTACATTCCCTAACGTTTCCAACTCTTGGTTGCCCCTGAGCATCAGAAGCAAACACTGTCAGCTGTACTAAAGTTCTATGTTGTATTGAGATTTAGAATCTTTGTCAAGGGTCTTAACAAGGAACGAGACGGACAGCGAGAGAGACAAACTTCTAAAGCTGCGCCACTACAATTGAATACACACTTTTTCGTAGCTTGTGTTCGCCAAAAAGCATTACCCTCCACTCGCACTGGCCCCTTTGATTAAAAATGCTGTATTCATTCCATTAAACCAAATCTGTGTTTTGTTAAACTTGTGTTTTTTGTTTGAATTCCACCCACCATTTGCGCTCGCATGTGTGTTTATTTGGTTAGCGTGTGGTTCACGTACTGAGCTTTCAGAAAAGCTGTGGAAATCTGTACGAACCAGGCTAAAACGTTACATTCTTCCTGAGCTCCTGAAATAGATGTAAAACAAAGTATTAAACGGGAGCCGAAGCTACGCGCAGCACCCTTTCCAACTCTGAGCAGCGCGGTGCGAAACCGTCTCACCCCCGCTGCGCACGCTCATCCTACATCCTCTCGCACCAAAGCACCGCTATGCGGCCGCCGCCGGCAGGCATCACCTCCGGTGCCACCACGCCGCTCGTACTGAGCACTAGCCAGTTTATTATAGGCACAGAGCCCTGGGTTGCCAACAGCGGTAACGTTTTAGTAGGTTGCCAACTGAAAGCCTGAACACTTACAAATGTAGTCGTTTTCCCGTGACCGCGTCTTCTTTTGGCACACCTAAGGCAAAATGTTGATCAATTAGCCACTTTTGGAGCAGACTGCTGCAGCAAAATGTAAATGTATCAGAATGGTGCGAATGGCACAGCTGGAGCACCACTGTTTATGGTAAAAATGAAAAAAATAATAGACCCTTACAGTCACTGTAAAACGGGTGAGGAAGAGGACTAAATTTTCATTGCTTTTGTGCCATGGTGTCCCATTAGAAAATGCGAGCTGTTCGCCATCTGGCTAAGTACGTACTGCTCTCCGCATTTTGCGTGAATGAAACTTCGAGCAGCAGTTTACCTAACATATGAGAGTACACATTTTTTATAGAAGGTAATTCTTACAGGCTATCAAAATCATTTTCAATGTGGCATGCTATGCAACGCAAACGCTATGAGGAGTGCTAGCGTTTTTTCAGGTCGGTGCTCCCGTTCCAACTGTGGCAGCGGCCACATACCTGCGTGAAATTGCGAAGCCTCCTATTTTTACCTGTTGCTGAAAATGGACACCTTCCCGATTGTTTGCACGTTCGGTTAATGTGACAAAGCATATTTAGGCAAGTTTACCTGACCACTTAGCTATTTCCAGTGGCGAGGGGTTTCCCAAGGAATTGAAATTAGGGGACGGTGTTGAAGGTAGAAAAGAAGTGGTAGTCATATCTAAGGCAAAAGCCCTTATAGGCTCATGACTCACCAGCATAACTTCTTGGACGTAACAATACTGAAAAAAGGAAACATACTTAAGACAACGCTCTACAGAAAGCCCACCGACTGCCTGCAGTATCTAGATTTTAAGAGCAGCCACCTGCACCACTGCAAGACGAGCATACCTTACTCGCAAGCTCATAGATACCGACGGATATGCTCTGAGCTCGATGACTGTGACCGCCATGCTGAACAACTAAAGACAAGTCTTTTACTGAAAGAATATCCCGCTTCCATCGTGGAAGACGCTATCCTGAAAGCTTGCGGTCTAGACAGAACTAAAATACTGAGTTCCCAAAACTTCCAGCAAGGTGAAAGGCAAACCAATCTCATTCTCACGCATTCATCAAACATACCACGCATGAAAAATATCCTCTCAAAACATTTTAACATTATCCAGCAAAGCTGCCACCTGTCCCGCATTTTTAAGCAGCCGCCAAGAGCGGTATACCGGCGCAGTAGGAACCTCAAGGATATTTTAGTTCAATCCAGAACATCGCCTAATGCTAACCCGAACCCCGGGTTTCAACCCTGCCGAAAACCACGCTGCTAGGTTTGCTGTCACATGCTGACAACAAACATTGCAAAAGGTACCTTCTCTGACGTTACATTCAGAATCAAAGAAACTCTAAATTGTGACAGTGCAAGTGCGGTCTACATGCTTCACTGCGGTGTGTGCGGCATGCAATACATTGGCCAGACAGAAACTCCGTTCAGGCTGCGATTCAACAACCACAAGGGCCACATTCACACACTGCCAAACCTACCCTTTTCTAAGCACATATGTCTGCCACAACATACATTCGAAAGCATCCGGGTCACTCTCCTCCAGTCGGGTTTTCAAACAGGCCGCCAAAGAGAACAAAGGGGATCGTATTTCATACACAAATTTCGGACATTAACCCACGGCATCAATGAGAACTTGGGCAATTTTGCCTTCCTCCAAAACCATTCCAACTGAAAGAGGCGAAAGGAGCTCCTGTTTGTTATTTTCCATTTGTTTTCCTTTTATCCTGCTCACCATGTGCCCCACCCCCTTTTCTCCATGCTGGTTCCCCTTTTTCCTCCTTGTCCTCCTAGCCCCCTTCTCGGAATTGTCTGCGGTGGGACGCGCAGCACAGGCGCCCTCTGACGAACGGCCAGTGGTTGCTGTCTGCAGTGCCTAGTTGCAGGATTGGGTTTTCGCACGGCGTCTGGACGACCGCTTTTCCGCCGCTGAGGCCACATGCTGCCGTAGTAACGGTCACTGGTTTCTCTTGAGCAGGACGACATGACGCTGTCTAGACAGATTACAGTAAATTACATTCCAAGAGTCCTTAACACCTGCACTGCTGGTGAGCGTGTCATGCTACGTGCGCTGTTGTGTTCTGTTTCAGTCTATTCTGGTGTTTTTCGATTTTCTTTTCTTGGTTTTCCTTTTTTTCATTATTTTCATCCCTTGTGCTAAAACTTCTCGCTTCCGCAGAAGGAAACCTCTCTTGCTTAAGTCCTCTCGGTGAAAATCCAACCCTCTCTGCCTCTGATACATTTCTGTCACCTCTGTATTTTAACTTCTTTTTTAACTTGTTTCCCAACCCTTCTCGTTTCCCCTTAATGGACGCCAACACTCTTGTACTCCGTGATATGTGTTTTTCTCCTCAAAAAAAGAGAGTTCCTCCTCTCCCTCTGTACTCAGGTCCGTAAATATGCACATCTCTGTATTCATTCAACTTAAAACCCTGATGAAGAACGGTCCACCGTCTGAAACCGTTGGTAAATAAACCAAGATAATCGTACCAGTTGTGAGCTTTTCACTGTGTATGTATGTATGTGTACACACACACACACACACACACACACACACACACACACACACACACACACACACACACATATATATATATATATATAGTAATATTTCAGTTATTCAGTAATTAGTTAATTAGTGAATTAGGTGCATTTCAGTGTACATGGTAAGACATAATGGTGCGTTATATGAAGAAAAGTTGGAAAGAGAAAAAATTTTATGCCACTTCTGTAATGAAAAATGTGCAATTTTTTATGCTCTCAAAAGATGTGATAATTCATTTTGTCAGCCTCCATCGTCGCAGCTCACACGTTTTCTGCGAGAGCCACATGCAGATGTTCTTCGAAGCCTTCAGTGCTTCAAACGCTGCACAGACAAAGTAAAGCACCGTGAGCGTTCGAATGACTCACAGGTCGAACTCGGCACTAGTTAACTGACTTCTGCTACAACAGTTGCCTGTAAAAAAATATCACATTGAAGCTGTTTTATCATGCTTCAATTTGACGCTAGAAATGAAAATAATGCCCTATTTTATGAAGAGGTTTTTCATTCAAAATATGGTTTTCGGAAACTCTGGAAGCTTCAGAAATCTAAAATGATAAACATTTATGCCTACTGCCAAACATTCCAGTTTTTGATGGATGCAATGGTATCAGTCATTGGCATTGCCAAATTTGCTCTAAAGTTGCAAGTGTGACATAGGTTCTGAAGAAAAGAAGCTTTCTTATCACACTTAACCCTGAAACAACAACTGTAGCAGCTCCTCAAACGCATGGGGAAAACAGTGGGAAACAAACTGCTTCAGCTTGACGGCAACATTCCTGCTTTCATTCAGCTGTATGAAAGACACAGCTATATAGCACATGTTATGCATAGCAGATTGGTTACCACCAAGGCAATGCCATGGTTTAAAGGCAATGCCATGGTTTAAAAGTCCCACAACACTGTGCTGTCAGCCATTTTCCTTGCTGCTGTAAGATAGCGCTCTGCTAATGTGAAAGGGCCATCTCCTGGTCTGAGGCTTTCCCTCCAATTATATGTATTGCATTAGGAAGGGTGTGTCCGCACAAATCACAGCTTTGGCTGTCAGCAACTGGGAAGACTTGGTATGCAGGGAATAAAATTGAACCAAATGAGTGAAAGTTGAAAGCATGACCACTGATATGCTTCTCAAGACTGCCAAGGAAAATTTCAGAGAAAGCATACTGGAAAGCCTCAATGACAGTATTGCCTGTTATACTACAAATTAGTTGCTATAAAACAACATGCCATGCCTTTACAATATTCTGCCAAATAGATACATTAGAGACTTTTCATTGCTGGTAGAAGGCATTTTTATGCTGCTGAAAGAGAGTGTTCCAACACAGTGAGATTTATTGCAGGAAGGCTCCTGAAGCAGTCTGTAGAGGAAGTGCAAATATTTTATGATGAAAGCACCCAGACATTCAATGTCCATCAAGTTCTACACCTAGCAAAATCGGTTGTAATGATAGGACCACTGTGGGCCACGTCAACCTTCTGATTTGAAGGGGGCAATGGAGACATTTTGAAGCTTGTATCTAATGCGAAAGGCGTACCCTGGCAAATATTATAAAGATTCATTATAAATGGAGTCCTCAATTCTTTGGAATGTCTAGTAACTCTTCTTCCATTTATGAAAAAGCAGCAACAGTTAACTTCGTGTAAAATATCTAAAATGCGTAATTCTAATAACTAAGCCAGCCGGACTACTGCAGCTTATTGATCTCCACAAGTCCCCTTCCTTCAAGTCTGCATGGACTTACTTGGCCCATTTCCGGAGTCCTCGCTGGGTAACCGCTACATTGTGGTCACCACCGACTACCTCAGCCAGTACTGTGAAACTAAAGCTCTCCCTCATGGTACCGCTGACGAAATTGCGAACTTTTTCGTTCAAAATAATGTGCTTTGTCACGTGCACCCATCATCGTTGTAACTGACAGGGGAATGGCGTTCACCTCGGCCCTTACGCAGGAGGTTATGAACCTTAGCGGCACAAGCCACCGCAAAACAACAGCTTACCACCCTCAAACGAATGGACTAACCGAACGGCTCAACATCAACAAGACGATCGCCGACATGATTTCCATGTATGTTGACGCAGACCACCGCAACTGGGACGCCATACTCTCTTACGTCACATTTGCCTCTAACACTGCTCTACAAGAAACGACACACTTCGCTCCATTTCGTTTAGTGCATGGTCGCGAAGCCACAACCATGCTGGACGCCATGTTGCTTCCGACTAGTAGTACCTCATCTGTTATGGGTGCTGCCCAATTCGTTCGTCACGCCGAAGCCGCCCGCCAACTCGCCCGACAGCGCATCCGGCACCAGCAAGCCCTCGACGCTTGCCGCTATAACCTCTGCCACTGAGCTGTTACCAGCCCGGCGAAAAAGTCTGGGTTTGGAGCCCAATCCGCATGCGTGGGCACTCTGACAAGCTTCTGCGCTGATATTTTGGCCCCTACGAGGTACTCCACCAAGTCAGTGAGGTGAACCATGAAGTTCTCCCCCAGGGAACAGTTCGCTCCTCTGGACGGCCGACCCCCGAAGTCATCCATGTCACACGGATGAAGCCTTACCACGCCCGCTAGCGCTCCAGGCGTGTCTACACCAGCCGCCGGAACATTCGCCGTCCCTTGCCTTCCTGCTTCTCATTGTTGCGGCACCGAGTCGTTGCCCTTCAGAGAGGGGGAGTAATGCCACAGTACCAAGCAATCCAGTGGCGCCATGCCGCGGCCGAACTGTTTTAGATGGGACTTGCCATGCCTTGTGCACTTGAGGGGCTAGGGGTTTCATCTTCTTCCTCGCTCGAGCTCTCTGCTGTCTTGCACTCCCAACACGTCTAATTAAACCTGGTTTGAGTGCTTCGACCGTTTGTCAGTGACAATATACACCCCTGATTGGGACAGAGCATCTGTCATCGCCACAGAGAAAAGCATAATCGTGCCTTCTCTCAGAATCATATCATGCACATCATGCACTTGACAATTCACAATAGCGCAGTGCAGCAAGGTGCGTATTCGAAGGAAGCCAATCCAAATGTGGGCACACCACAAGAGGCCACAGAAACAGCTTAGGCATGAAACATAGTCAAACCTTGCTACCATGTTTTCATATCCCCATCTGTATTCTTTTAGAGAAAATTAAAATATTGCACTATGGTAGCCCTCAGCTGCAAAAGCTTGAATGCTGGTAGATTGCCGAAGAATGTCCTCCAGCAGTGCCTTGTTAAGAATTACGCTTTTCAATTTCTGGTGTGCTAGCGAGCCTAAAGACTTGACACTGCTCACCAAGAGAGGAGGATGACAACAGCAGGGATCTGTGGTGTCACTTCTGTGATTTTTTTATAGGAGTTAGTAGTGTAGCATATATTCGTATACCCCAAAAACTGTGGCTGAAATAATTCTGATATCAATGCTTCCATCTTTTTTGTCGATTAAGAAAGCGAAGAAAATGTCTCATGAGTTTTAGAACTATATCAGTTGGAAACCAGCAAAGTAGTTCATATCCCTGATATGAATAATCAAGTTGAGGACAAATGTTTTAACAAATCTGTCACTCGAGAACCTTGTTTACAATTTTGTACATATATGCAATTGCCAGGAAAAAAATCTGTGACGCTGTCCTTCGTTCCAATGTAATGCGCGGGCGCTGCTGCCACCGGTCGAGAGCATACAGAGAGCATGTATAAAAAGCAGGAGTTCTACAAAATATACATTAGAAATGCGAAGATACAATGGAATATCACAAATGCGAAGATACAGCTTGAGAAAAGGCAAAAAAGCGTCGCTTAAAATGAAGTTTACTGCATGCATACACAAAACATGGCAAGAAGATATTTAAATATACGTCTATTCTCTAATAAACCTACATACCTAAGTTAAAGTTGCTCTATATAGTATGTCAAGCAACCCAAATAAACATTGTGCAAGCATAGATAGTAACCATTACGCATAGAAGGACAGACTATCCTGCAAGAATAAAACTGTGATCGCAGAAATCGTGATAAGCATTTGGGCCATGCTGCAGTCGTGACAGCACCATATAGATGGAATATTAGGGGAAGAATGCGGAAATCAATACAAAAATGTGTAGTTTAGCTGCCTGCAAATAGCAACAATCAGTCTGCACAGAAAATTAAAGGGTAATGGTCTGGTTCAAAAAAGAAGTAAAAGCAGGTAGCTAAAAAAGGAAAGAAAAGGAAAAGATTGTGATGTATGTTAGCAATTATGTACCATACTTAGCTCTGTGGCAGGGGAATTGGCCATACGATGAGCAACATATTGTTTGTGGACTCGGAGATTATAAATGTTTAAAATTTGTGTATATCTACCAGACTGGTCAGGCCATATACCTTAGTGCCTGCAAGAACCATGAGTGATTTTTGCACTTGGAATTGCATTCGGTTCCTGTTGTAAACCACCTATTCTAAGTGCTTGAAAGGACTTGTTTGCAGCGAGAGTAAAATACTACCGCAGAAAGCAGCAAATCGCCAGCTGCCTTCCGATTAACTGTAGGCTGTGTTGCCCATTATTTGTGAGGATATGCTTCACTTGTGGCTTTCACGCTGAAATGTGTAAGGAAGGCGTGGAGATAAAAGCACGAAAATATAGAAAAATCAATCGTTCCAAAATTTCTTCTTGAGGCAGTGTTGGGGTTTTCATGAGCAGACTCAGCATGCTATGTTGAATTTGTGTTGGGACCAGGATGGCCTAGTGTTGGCGAATTATTGAGGCAGAGTTGAAACTCAACGAAAAAGTGGCCACCGCCAGACTTGAGCATTCTTAACGCTAGTTCAGAGTGCTTTCATGTTGAATTCATCTTGCAATTATTGGGCTGATTCAACATGCCATATTGAATCTGTGTTGGGCGCATGAAGGTTCCCTGTAGAAAAATCTCTATGTGCCTGTGTTGAGAAAGCTCAACATAGATGCTTTGACATTTGTTGCCTTGCTGAAGTGCTGAAAACCGGTCGGCATACAATGCCATTCTCCTATGAATGAATGAATGAATGAAAAACTTTATTGGTTCCTTTAGGAAATAGTAGCGGTAGAGAACGAAGTCTTCGTCTTGAAGCTTGGGTCCTCCTTGGCCATGGGTGGGCCCTTAGTCCAGGGCTCCACTGAGTCGGGCCACCTCACTTGCGTGTGCTATGAGGGCCCTTTGGACCCCTAGCTCGCAGCTGGTGAGCTGGCTCTCCCATTGCTCCGCACTTGGTGTTTTGTGTTTGTGGAATGCTTGATTTCTTCCGCACTCCCATGTGACATGATGGTGTTGGTTTTGCTCCGCACCACGGACAGTTGGCGCTATAGGCCTGGTGCGCTGCAGCTTTGACCGTACATGTGGCGCCACCTCCCGTTCGCGACGTGCGTTATGTGTAAGTCAAACGTGCAGCCGCCGCAGTCGCCGCAGTTAATACCATGGCGGCAAGCGGCAGCGCAGAGTGTACGCGATCTAAAAGCAGGAGTTCTATTTACTGTTGTGTGTACGGCTGCCACAACAGTTATAAGAACACCGCCGGAAAGTTGCCGAAGATTAAATTTTACAGCTTTCCCTGGAGGCCGTATGAAGAGGAAAGAAGGCAGCGCTGGGTTAGAGCGGTACGCCGTGCAAGGTAAGCATACACGCCTCGTCAGCGTTGTCAACGGCTTATTGTATTTAATTGTTTCCATTAGCCCGGACGGAAGCCCATGGCAACCGAACCGCTGCTCGACCCGCATCTGCAGTGCACATTTTGTGGGGAACGAGAAAAGCACGATTGCCGGACACCCTGCATACATTCCTACGCTGTTTCCGGCGAGCTATGGGAGATGCGACGGCGTCTGCAGCGAGACGAAGATTGGGAGATACGAGCGGTAAGCAGCGCTGTTCACGGGAAAGATTTTGCTGGTTTGCAAATACTGTCGGCGCGGCTCATATGTGGTCCGGAGCAGATATTCCGATGTTAGTAATATTTCTGATATTGAAGTCCAGTGTAGAGCTATACATCAGAATTTAACCTTGGGCATATCTTTTCAAGAGCTCAGCGCAGAGGCTTGACTACCGAAGCGTCTACTTCCGGAAAGCTACGAACTGCAGCCGAGGCTGTGGGCTCCCAGTCTGCAGTTTCTGGTGCGGACGGCTTGTCCGCTGAAGCGACGGCACCCGACGAGCCAGAGACCACGGCAGACGCTTCAAGCCCCAAGGCTGCAGCTTCTGGTGCGGGCGGTGCACGAAGTTCGTCCGACAGCGTCGCTACCATGTTATCTGTGGTATGTTGTTTTCTTCATCGTCTTTACTGATAAAACTTTTTTCACTCCCCGTTCATTGTTCCATGCTCTGCTTGCAATTGATGCTGCTAGTTATAAAGCACATGTTAACAATTGAAGTGTTCCTCTGAGAATTATACTTTGTACTATTTAATTACTTTACCAGTGCTGAAAAGACAAATTTGTTGAGTTCTCTAATCTGCAGATGAATTAACCAGGAACACAAAGCTTTTGCAACCAAAGAAAGCTAAAAAGAGGGCCGCTTGCACTCTCTATTCAAAATACAGATGACAAAAACTAATGGAAACTTTTACCATTTTCCAGGCTACGCAGACTGAAGGGAGTCTACATCAAGGACAATGTACCCTCTTTTTGTCTGTGGCCTCTCAAGGCTGCGCTTCGACTCAAGTCTGCCACAACGACACTGTAGACACCAGTGTTCAAGCCCAGGTGGCTACAGAGTCAACGTTCGCTGGTCCAGAAGAGCGCAGCTGTGTTTTCTTGGGGTATGAGTCCATGTGTCACAAAGAGGAAGCATTCCGGGAACTCTGTGGCGTCAGTGCAAATGTATTTGCGCTCCTTTTATCTGTCATTTCTCCTATACCTGTCCGGCAAATCGATGTGCCCGTAGCTCAAAAGCTGGCAATTTTTTTGATGAGGTTGAAACTGGGAACTTCATTTTCCAGCATTGCCGTTCTTTTTGGCCTCCACCGTACAGCTGTAAGCAGAATATTCTACTTTGTTCTGAGCAATATGTTGGCTGCACTGCAGAATTTCATTCCAAACCCTTCACGTGCGACTGTTGATGCATTAATGCCTGCTTGATTCATGCGCCACTACCCACGTTGCCGTTTTATTATAGACTGCACTGAGGTTAGAACAGAAGAACCACAAACACTAGAACAGAGACGTGCTCTATTTTCCCACTACAAGGGTGGCTACACCTTAAAGTTCCTGGTGGGAATTTTGCCAAATGGTTGCATTACATTTGTCTCGGATGCCTATGGGGGTCGAACGTCGGACACCCACATCACGCTGGAGTCAGGATTTCTGGACCGAATAGAGCCAGGGGATGTAGTACTTGCTGATAAGGGATTTCCCGGAATTAAGGCACCAGCTGAAGGGAAAGAAGGAATTGTTGTTCTACCCCCATTTTCGAAAGGGAATGTCCAGTTCACCTGTGAGGAACTGCAGGAAACCTACCATGTTGCGCAGGTACGGATACACGTTGAAAGGGTGATCCAGCGTTTGAAGCTGTTTAATGTCTTGAACACAAGAGTCGCCGTGGACATGATTCCTCATATGAGTTCAATAATGCGCATGTGCTGCATTCTGGTTAATCTTCAAAACCCAGTTATCAACACGAAATGGCCTCAGGTTAACAAAAATGGGGACTGAAAGCCTGACTGCATCACATTTCTTTTGCTGGTTTGGTTTTACTGTGTTTACATCCCACAGAGGAGGAGGAGGAGGAAAAACATTTATTCAGAGCACAAAAACTGGGTGGGTTCAGTACGAGAACCCATTGGTCGTCATCATAATCCGGCCCCTCTCAACCAGCAATTTCTGGTCGAGTGGGATGTGGCTATGAAGGGTTGCCTCCCAGCGCTCATGAGTCGGATCGGGATTTCTGTCCAAGTCTGGGTTTTCTTGACATTCCCAAACCGCGTGAAAGAGTGTGCCAACTGCTCCACAGAAGGGGCAGGACGAATTGTAGGTTTCTGGGTACCATTTACTCATTAGGTAAGGATTGGGCAGAGTATTAGTTTGTAGTCGCCTGATTATGTGCTCTTCATATTTACTTAGGGTTTTGTGAGGAAGAGGATATTCCCTTCTTGTGATCTTATAGTACTCCGTAATTTCTGCGTAGCTTAGTAAGGGTGAGGGGTTGTCAACTATGTCAGAGAGAGGCTGCGTGCCAGATGCTCGGAGGAGGAGAGCTCGAGCAGCTGTGTTGGCCGCCTCATTGCCCGTCGTTGAGGTGCCCTGGCGTCCAGAAGATCTGGATGTTGGAAGGATTAGACCTTTCCAAAATTTCCCAACACGGAGCGCCAACGCGGCCTCGAGCTATGAGGGATGCCGCAGTGGTTCTTTAGCATACACTTATTTATTTTGCAGGTGCTCTCGAGTACAGTGTGAAAGACCAGTATCGTATGGTATACGGAGTGTTGTGCTGCAGATGTGTGCATATGTATTGAGAGACACAGGTATAAGAGGGCTGTAGGCTAATTTTGAGCTATGTTGATGTCAAAACCACACAGGAGCGGGTTTGTTGGAGAGGCTTTGCTGACCTAGCATGACCAGTGCGGTACTTGTCTGCAAGGATAGGTCGAGAATGGGCTCCTGTCTTGCACATCCGAGTTATTTCCTACATTCATTTTTGCCCTTGTTACAGTTTTGGGTTGCACCTTTCTGTGTCTATTCAAAATCTGACAGTCTTTGCTTGTTGTCTTCGTGACAGTTTGAGTAATGCTTTCATGTGTCTGTGCCTGCAACCTTGTGTTCATATGTTCCCCTCTTATGTTTTTGCGAATTCTCAAGTTCTTATGTCCCTGCCGACTGAATTGTTGAATTGTGCTCATTGATTGCTCAGGTTCTATTAATATCTATAATGCATTTGTTGTTAAGGTAAGTTTTCTGCTGCGATCGTGTTTTTGCTGCGTGTGGGCACTTCAGTTTTGTTGTGCTGCCAGTTATAGTAGTTATCTCTCTAAAGTGGAAAGCAGTAGCTGTAGCCACCTTTAAGCACCAACCTCTCCTTTCATGTTTTGTCATCTTTGACCAAAATATGTCAAAGCCACTCCATTTCACTGGCACAAACATAAGTTTATTCCAATGAAATACATACTTGCAAATCAAACTTGTATGCTTGAATATGTTTAGCTTACATTGAAACAAATTGATGCACACATCATCTTATAGTGGTATTTCAGGTGGCTTAAAATTCAGGGAGTTCATGGCTGTTTAGGAAGGTCACAAGCAGAACCAAAAAAGCAATATTGAAACTTTATCGATTTGTTTTTTAAAGTAAACTTCAGTCATATGTTCAAGTGATGAATCTGCCACCATCAATAACCACTCCATCTTGTGTTCACTTTTTATTCCTGCAAATACAAGGGATGCCTGCTGTTAGTGCTGCCAGAAGAGTTGGAACATAATTGCATGATGTTTATGAAATGCTTTTTTTTACAAGAGACATGTATAAAAATATGGAGCATTTTAAGAAAAATGACTCGAGCATGCTTCTGCGTTCAAATGATGAGTGTGCAGTGTGCCAGGGTTCTTGATCACGTTTTACTGAAATATGGAGGTTGCACCTCAGCTACTAGTAAGCTGCACCTGTAAACATGCAAAAGGGAATAACACCTTGAGTGAAGGCTGCAAGCTTGGCTCCACCTGGGGTTTTTCCCCCCGACAGAAACTGCAGCCACACTATGAGACTGCACTGTGGGTCTTAGTGAAGACATATTGCAAAGCATACTATCATTATGTTTTGTAGTTGTGCATGGGGAGACTAAATGTTACACATCACTCATTCCACTTGTAGCCATTTATTTCAACAATCCATAGCCAACAATATGAGGCTGTAAAATGACTCAGTTATTTGTCAGTGTCAGAAGGTCTTTCAATCAATGCGTGAGAAACCTCAAAAGGTGCTTGAAATAAAAGCCTTCCAGCTTCGGTATGTACTCGGCTAGGAAGCCATCATCTTTCTTCACAGTGACTGTTATGCTGTGCTGTGGTGAGTAAACAAAAAAAAGGGCATGATCTAGATTCAAAATGCACAGCATCACCATCACTTGCGTGTAGTAGGCATGTCCTTTCTTAAGCATCAAATGCCCATTGCTGTACTCAATATATGGGACAAAGCTGAGCTCATGCTCATAGTCAATCAAACGGTGGTTTTCTTTCAGCGAGAAAGGGCACTTGATTTCAACAAGGCATTTGTTTCCATTGGCTACGTGGATTCCATCAGGGCTGCAACATAGCCATGGTTGCTCCGGATGTATTATAAGCCCAACCTGTAAAAGATATATAATATATATATATATATATATATATAGCCTAAAAATGTTACATGAAAAACACCTATACATTACCTCATAGATTGGACTTCCAAGAGCCATTGACAATTCTCTTCTAGCTTCAGCTTCTGTCATTTTGCCTTGAATACAACAAAACCATGCAATATATTAGAATAAAACTAACGATTTGCTTTATGAAATCATTCCAGCATTACAATTTAAACAGCACAAAATATAGTTTAACACAAACTGGGAGAGGACATCATGCATGCACAATTTTCTTGTATGCAGCTCATGCTGGTTAGCACCCAGTGCAAAGCATTCTACCGTATGAGGTGGCCGCAGTTGAGAAGAACCTTGGTCTTGCCAGAGATTTCGCCAGGCTTTCAAAGTTCGATGTGCGGGTTTTAATTCTGTGCGCACTAGTACTTGTCACCCGAACGCGTCGTTCTTGATGCCACCTGTGGCGAAATGTGAATCGATCATTGACAAAAACAAAAGGTAAAACTGGCCGGGAAAAAAGTGGGAAAACTTCCGCTTGCAAACCTTGCCGATGCTGCCTGACCTCTCGTCATTAGAGCGATTTCGGTGATCTCGTCAGCATTTTTCCTGATTGCCTTATCAAAAAAGGCTTTATCCTTTTCGGAAAGGTGCATCTCGCATCTTTTCAGCCTCAGCGGCCACACAGCAACGACTTCCATAGCAGTAAAAAGCTTCCTTTTACGGGCCAAGCCACTGCCCAAACATTCTCTGATGAGCTCAGCTTCAACAGCTGTACGCTCAGAAGGGAGCGCAACAGCACACTTCTCTTCCTCTGAGCGCGCCACTCTTTCCTCCAGGGCAGGCACAAGAGTACAGTTCACTTGGGGAAATTTCGCGAGTGTGGTATTTGGGCACAAAGCCCCAAGAACTGGAACCGGCAGGGGACGACCTACAGGAATAATGAAAATAAAAACATACCGCCTCACGAAAGCAAGCAGTCGTGCCTGAAAGTAATCTTACTTGTGAATAGCTCCCGCACAGATTTTTTTGTGTCTAGCGTAGGGCGAGCGGTAGGCTTCCGCCAAGTACAAGGCAGGTCTGTGCACGACACGTGCTTGTAGTTGTTGACGAACACAGCTAACGCGGCTCCGTGCTTACACCAGCCCCGGCAACCAGCCTTGCAACTGCAGCTGGCATCCACTATACATCTGGGGTTTGCGGACAACTGAAGAACAAACTTGCATATTAATAAAAATAACAGCTGTACACAAAAATTAAATTTACCTGCAGCCGGACTTCGTACTCCGCAGTCTTCATTTGCGCCGCGCATTTCCCGATTACCTCGGATGGCGCCGCTGAGGCCACGATCTCCTCCCTCACAGCATATACGTGATTGCTGTCATAAAGGTGGCGACCACGCACCAAACTGCTTGTTTTAAAGTATGCGTCTACGTTTTCAATTTTTTTAAACCCGCAGTATAAAACTCGCGCCTCGCCTTTCGCAGCCATCGCGTATCTGGCTCGGAGAGCTGGACTTACGAGTAACGCCTGATCCGCCCGTCGGTGGCGCTCATTGTACCGGAGCAGTGGCGCCACCATACCAGCGCAAGAGGCCTATACTGTGTGGGGAACATCTTGTTTAATATGTATAAGTTTGAGAAGGAGCCTGTTTGCAGTCTTCGCCATCCTGTGGCTTCCTCCTTGGATAATGCTTTATGTGGTGGGGGTATTGGAATCTTAGCCCCTTATATAGGTTTAATAATTCCGAATAGCTGTCCCCGCAATTAATCTGGGGCCCCTCCGGGGTTAATGACGTTCCTGCTCGGCTGGTCATTCCTCGAGCTAGGTTGTCTGCCCCTTCGTTGCCCCTGATCTCTGCGTGACTCGGTATCCAGATTATGTTGTGTATTGGTCGTCCCTCAAGGAGTAGAGCTCTACTGAGGATCTTGAGTGCCATGCTGCTAATTCTGCCTCTAGTATAGTTCCGGCACGCCTCTTGTGAATTTGTTAAGATGTTAAGGGATCTCCCTGTCCTATATCCTTCATTCGCTGCCAGGGCGACAGCAATCTCCTCTGCCTCCATTATGTTAGATACTTCGGCTGTGAGGCTTGTGATGTGTTCGTGGTAATTTACAACTACTGCTACCGCGCTATTTTTGTGTGTTTGGGGGTATAGGGGGGCATCAGTGTAGACTGTGTTGTCCCGATGCCCCATGTTCCTCTCATAAAATTCTGCCCTAACCTGTTTCCTGTTAGCATGAAGGTTTGGATCCATGTTTTGGGGGATAGGTTGTATGCATAGCTTCTTTCTTAGCGGGTCTGGTATTGCGGCCCTGCTATTTTGTGGCTTTTCTATTTCCCGACCTAGCTTTGTCAGGAGCGCCCTTCCAGTCGTTGTGTTGCTAAGTCTTTGTATTTGTGCCTTGAGCTGGCATTCTCTTAATTCTTCGAAGGTGTTGCTGATTCCGAGTTGCATGAGCTTGTCGTTGGATGTATTTCTTGGGAGATGAAGAGCTGTTTTGTATGCCTTCCGGAATATTGTTGCTGATTCCGAGTTGCATGAGCTTGTCGTTGGATGTATTTCTTGGGAGATGAAGAGCTGTTTTGTATGCCTTCCGGAATATTGTCTCCCCTTGCTCCTTCTCTGCTTTGATAGTCACATGGTACGGTAATGAATGTTACCTGGCTGACCACTAGGCTGTTGACTAGCCTGAGTGTGTCCTCCTCCTTCATGCCATACCTCCTTCATGCCTACCATAGCTAATTAGAAGACAGCTCATCTTACCCAGCGAATGAGACATCTTTCAGTGTAGATGCCTTGTAATTTTTACTGATTATTACATAATGCTGAACACTTTCTGAAAATGCCCAGAGGTTTATGAGAAAAACTATCAATTACAAATCTTCGATCTGTCATACGTGATTATAGAAAAATAATATACACTGGAATATACACCTGAGCACATATACACTAGAATTAAATGCAGCAGACAAACATGCAATCTAGTCTGAAGTTTTTCAGAGGCATTTCCAAATGATGTACAACATGTGAACAAGGAACACCCCACAACCTAATTGTCTGTGAGGCAACACCTTAAGAACCACCAATGGTGTACAGGGTGTGGTAGCTAAACGTAACCTTTTTTGTTGGAAACGTATTGATTAGTAAAGAATAAATAGCAAGCCTTTTATTATTGGCTTCAGGAACAAAGTGTCTGTTCAGAAGTTGTAGATTGTTTTGAAAAGATACTGACTGAAAATGTTCGCACATTGTCTATATAGTTTTTTTAGTGGCCTTAAAGGATAAGTTGCACTGGAAAAAATAACTTCTACATGTGGTTTTTTTAAAATAACTTCTACATGTGGTCACACTCCGGTGTCCCAAGACACCTTGCAGAGAAAGAAATCCACTTTTCTCAGGAGCATTCTGCACGATGGGGCTTTGCATGTGCACTGGGTGAGAGATGTGCACCAGCAGCTGGTCACACTATAGCTTTCTTTTAAAGCCAGTAAATAAAGTCTTGTAAACAGTACCTTGATGCAGACATT
>JARKHS020013090.1:0-32699 GCA_030143305.2 Amblyomma americanum | reverse complement strand
TGGCGTAAAATATTCGTTTTTCTTCACTAATAGCCGCTCTAAATACACAACAGCAAGTTTTCTATATAATCACAACAGATTTCCTTTAACGTTTTTGATCACGACCTTTCAGTAATAAAATACATTTTGTACTAAAAAGAGAATATTGTGTAGTTACTTCAGAAAATTAGTGCACAATTTCAGAGTGCACAAATGTACAACAGAAGAAAGCAAACAAATTTTTCCGACAACAGAAAATTTTATTGTTACCAGTAAGCGACAAAACATTTCGTCTTTTTTTTTGCATGGTACTGTCGCTTTTTTCGATTTGGCATCCATAATACAACTTACGTGTGGCCCATATTTCTGAAGCATGACACTTGTATAAAGAAGCAGATAAAACGAGATCGCTCCAAATTTATCATTTCCCTCGATAGCAAATTACAAATTGATAACTCAGCCGGCACGGTGGCTCAGCGATTGTGGCGTTCGGCTGCTGGCCCGAGAGAAACGGATTCGATCCTGGCCGCGGCGGTCAAACTTCAATGGAGGCAAAATTCTGGAGGGCCGTGTACAGTGCGATGTCAGTTAAAGATAAAGAACACCAGGTGATTGAAATTTCCATAGCCCTTCGCTACCGTCTCTCGCAAAGCCTGAATAGTTTACGACGTTAAACGCCCATGAAAAATAAACCAAAAATAAGAACGCAGCGCAGGCCCTGCCTCCACAGAGTTTCTAACTTCTCTCGTTCTCCTAAAGATAAAAAAGTTCGTTGAACCGTTGCTAGGAAAGAAATTCCACCAGCAAGAAGTTTGATAAGTTGCAAAACGCTTCCATGAGAATAATTCACTTCTAACGAAAACACAAGACGTGTTGCACCGTAAAAGCTTGGCGAGGAAAGTTCACCGGTGAGCACCTATTAAAACGCGCGCGTTTTTATCCTCTGCCTGGAAAAAATGTCTTCTTTAAAATAAAATAAATAAGGTTCTGTTCAATGTAACCTTATTTTTAATGCACAAACCTGGAGTGTTTCTGTCCTGTATTGAGAGGGATCACGAATTCACCTAATTACAAGCGCTTTACGCTCACCGTTCACTTGACTGGCGCAAATGCCGTGACATTTCGCGGTAAGGAACGCGGCTGCCTGGAACGTGATGGTAACAAAAGTAGAACTTCCTAATGAGAATTGATTATTTTACAGAAACAAGAAAACAGCCCGCCGCGAGCGTGATGAATGAATTAAGCCATGCTGCGGCTAATTAAATTCACCAAACTGTTACTTTCTACAGCGCTAAGTCGCGGCCGAACAGCATTAACTGCGCTGTGCAGTCGCCTTAACCAAAGAGCAAGGAATCTAACCAACATCAACTGGACTTCCTAGAGCTTCCTGTTTGCCCTGCTTCGCTAACGAATTAGGGGGTAACGCTGATATGCCTCAGCAAATATATACGAAGAAAGTTAGGGGACTACCGGAAGAGATAATGCTTCATGAATCTGCAACATGCCTTTGTCTCCGCTTCACTGCCTGCGGCGGTGGCGCTGAGCCTAAATTAACATTTCGTTTCTTTCATAGGGCCTGCAGAGTCTTAGGTAGACGTTGATCGATGTCCGCTTTTCTCAGCGCATGTAAGATCTGATTAAGCGGACAGCACTTTGTTCTTGCTTTGAAGATTGAGGCCCTGTCAGCGGGAGACAACGCGAGATTTAACTCACTGGCTTTGTGCATTTCCATCACCTGCCTTTACTAGCTGCCGCCGCCAGAGTCTGCCAAATAAGATTACAGAAAACTGCCAGACGCGCATGCTTTGCCTTTAAGAGCCGAATGTGATAGCGTAGTCGGAGCGTGTTTGCATCGCCAACGCAGTAACCTAATTCCTAATTAGCATACTCGTAATCACTCATGTACGCATCGCACAGTCACCCATAAACTTGTGTAGAGCATTCGTGTGGCAAACTTTGATATTCGGCTCTGCCTGGCGCCTCAATAAAGCTTTCAAAGTCAAGAAGAGTTAACCACGAAGCATGGAAATTTTCATGCACTTTAAATCAAGTTTGAAGCACTAAACCACTCATAAATCACATAAGTGTGCTCCCCAGTGCGCCATTGGAGCGCTGTAGACAGATGTGTGGAGGGCTGTGCCCGTCTGAAACACACTTCGCCAAGTCAAAGCACACCACGCCTCCACTAGGTTCACCTTTATTCAGCTTGAACCAACAAGCCTCGTAAACAGTTTACGAGCTTTGTAAATAGTTCATGTAAACAGGACATATTTTCACTGCAATAAATACCATGTTTAAAAAAAAAACCATCGTGGCATACGGGTGGTGGGCTCGTATCGCCATGTGAAGGTCTTTGGTCCTGGTCTAACCCAATTTTCTTTTCATGCCAAAAATTATATTTCTTTCTTCCCCGTGAATATTTCGTTCACGGTCAACGCTCACGGCTAACGCCGACGACGCCGTTCTTTCTGCGAGATGGGGACCTTAAGCCATCGCTTAAAACAGTAACAGCAAGTATTTGCCAAAAAAAAGGTTGGATAAGCAGAACGCATTTGTTTAGGCCTGGAATTATTTGCTGTACCGCTACTTTTTGTTGTGCCCAACTCCGAGGATTTTCGGTGCTGGTTATCACCAATGCACTTAAACCGTATTTAGAGACATATGCGTTGTAGATGATTTATTGTATTGATAGCGTCTTAATAGTAGAGGTTAGCGGTTAGTGACAAATGCAACATTTTCGATATACTGTGACCCAAGCACGGCCAGCTTCCAGGATAGTGCAGGCGTGCTCTGACATGAGGAAACAACCTGCCACCCGCCCAGACTGGCTGTGTGGACACCCAAAGGGGAGCAGAGATGAAGGCGCATTGTGCCGCTTGCTTTCGCGAAACACAATACAGTTTTTAGGCTTTAAACTGTGATGTTTAACAGCAGACTGCATCACTTAGGAAGCTCTAAGGTAATTTTTTTCTAAAGAGTTTTTTTTAACAGTTCGTCGGACAGTTTATTTTATTCTTGGCTTTAAGCTCGGAATCAACGATGGGACAATAATGTGCGTTATTCACATTATGGAATATATTTTCCAGTTTAGCCTTCAACAGCGTATTGGACAGTAGGGACAAATATGATGGTTTTACGCCTCGTGGCTTTACAGGGGACAATTCACCAATACGCAGCCCCTGTGGGTGCTATTTGTTCTTCTCACGTCATAGAGAACTTAAGGATTCGTTGAAGCCGTTCGTGGTCGATTGACAATATGTCGCCGCGTAGTGTTTTGAAACTGACTTAAAAGCTAAACTACTACGACGCTGTCAATGCAGAAAAACCTAAATGGGCAGCTTTAGTGGTAAGTTAAGATGAATCGCGCTCCTTATAAGAAGCACAAATGTACCTGCGAGCAGAAAACTGCAAAAAATAGTGCTTAAGGACAAGGCACTGCTATTAGTGTGAGTTTTTCGTTCTGATAGAGTGCAAGAAAGCACGACATTTTTTTCTCCCTTGCGGCGAGAAGATTCATGCTCACTAACGAAAGCCAGAGATTGCAACCGCTCGCATAGGTTCTAAAAGTGAATTCAGCGCAAACCACATGGACGCAACCAGGCTACACTTAATAGCAGCAAGGGCTGCGCGAGACAGTGAGATCATGCAACACCTGGAACTGCCATTTTGGATTCTTTAGACCTTCTTTCGCGCTGCGAAGAACAACCTCAGAACAAAAAACCTACGCTATGAAATAATTTACCGGTTGCCTAAAGACACTAGGGACCTAATTACCTCGCTTAATTGCTTTCTTGAGAGCAGATGTAGCGCCAGACCGATAACCACCTAATTAACCTGTCTTCTTTGTATGCAATAACTTTTCGAGCGCTCATTTCTTGCAGGATCTGCGTCTATTTAGAATGAGCTCACCAACGCCTAAGTGTTGCCACTGTTGTTCATAAAGCACTACGCTTAGCGTTTGTTATTATGTTAACTTAGGTTTTTTTTAGTGTTTCAATATTCTTTTCAAATTATTCTATTTATTTGCTCAGGATAGAAGTAAATATACATTCTTTACTGATATCTTGTTTTATACTTTTTTCTAGATTCAAGCGCTTGCTTTGTTTCTCAGCTCATAAATAACAGGAACGCTAGAGATTGCTGTCAATACAAATAAATAACTAAACAAATATTCCTAATATATATTTGGTCGTCTTTTATGCGCTTGCACGGTCTATTCGAAACATCTCAGAGTGACTTGTAGGTGCAAATGAAATAATGAATTAATTTGGCCTACTTGAAAGACCAGCTACAACGCTCGATCATTAATAAAACGACGATTACCGTTGGATCACATAACGCCTGATGCGTTATATATGCTGCATCGTTTCTGCCTGCTATTATTATCGATCTTTAGCCTTATTGTAACTGTCTTATCCATTGTTGAATTGGATCGCATTCACAAGTTTAACTTCTTTTTACTCTAAAAGGTGACGTCTCAGTTTTTATATCCACGAAACGAAACTACAGAAGGCGATAAAGTTGAATTTTGTGTATATTTTTTATTAACACAACAGGCAAGTTTGTGAAAACGCTTGTTTCGGAGGAGGTTAAACAACCTGGCGCACTCAAGATGCGATACTCATTGCTGTTTTAAATTTCCGAATCAGCCGCAATCAATTTTTGGTTTGTCTATTTCGGCTCATCACTTATAAAAACAAATTACAAACTTTGTAGACATTGGGTTTTTTTGCGGGTATTTATTTGAAACTAAGCATACGTTCTACTCCCAGATATAAGGGCTTTACCTTACAATTTAGTCCCTTAGTTACTCCTTCAAAACGATTCCAATTGACGTGAAACTCATTCTCTTGTGTGGCATAATTAATTGTTCAGTATGGCATTTCTTCATTTTTTTGGCGACAGTTAAAGCGGCACATTTTCAGAGCATCATTTATAGCTCTATTATTGGCAGCTGCTAAATACGAGGCTATAAATTAAAGGTATCAACTACTTCACGCAGGCACGGCTTTTGTACCAATCGTCTTCCGGGACTGAGTGAAACCTCTGAAGGTAAATATGCTCCAGCAGTGCAAACACCTTTATATTCTGTATGCAAACATGCACGCTACCTGCACTAAGTGAAGCATTTTTAACTTGATATTAAAGTGGGGATTGTCGATGACAATTATCCGGGCACTTTGTCAGCCTGGGCGCATAACAATTTTGCAAGAACAGCTTTCCTCTAAGCTCGTTATGTGGTTCTAAAATACTCCACAACTTAAAGTTCTTGCCCAATTTGCACAGAGAAAAACAACTTGAACAAACTTCGAGGTTTATGAAGAAAATTAGTGCCTCAAGAAGCAAATGCGAGAGCTTTTCTAAAAAATTTCGTTGTTAATAAATGACATTCAATAGGGCACACTTTCTCCGTTACATAAAAGTGTTTTTAAGAATGCCGACTTTAATCTCTTTAGAAAAGCGACAAGATCAAACTAAAATCTAGCCTCTGTCCGTGTTCAATGATGATGCTTCGCGTGACGCATCAATGACGTCTCAAGCATTACTAGAAAAACACACATGCGCGCGTTGAATGGCTAAAGTGAAATTGGTGTGCTGTTTAATTAATTGCTTGCGATTACCTAATTCTGAGCCTAGGGTTTTGTTTGTAAAGCAGGATGGGATACTATCGTGCAGATAGTGTTTGAGACGTGAAAATGCAGTGTTGCCCAGATATGATATAAAGTGAGGACACTGAAACGGCAATCCTTGAAATCGAGTTTCTCTACAAATAAATGCCGCATGGAAGCAAATTATGATGGAAATTATCCAAAGTGACGAACATCTGCAGTACAGGTTTCATTATTGTACAATAACCTAAAACATTCGTGGACATGCCCTTTAAGTGAAAGTTCACTGTGCTGAAGTAAGTGTGTCGAGGCATATTTAGGTAGCTTAATTGAACAGCAAGCATTCTAAAGGTTCGCAGAATCATTTGTTCAAAAATAGTAAAACCTTTTACATAAATTTCGCACCTGCCACTTTAGGTCAAATTTGGTATTTTCAGGGGCATGTAAGCATTTGTCTTTATAATTCAAAACGTTGAGGCTTCTCCTAATTCAAAAGCCCATGTCATTGAAACTGTGCACAAAGTTCGGGAGCTGTCTGTCCCCAACTCTGACTATACCTTTGGGACGTGCGCTAGCCATCAATATGGCGGCTCTTCAAGCTAAAAGCCAAAACGGAGCATTTTCAAACTAAACAATATGATATTGCGCGGTTTCAGAAGCTAAAGTATAGCGCTGTAAAGTTTCCCAGGCTGCGCAGTTTTGCGGATTTAAATCCCTTCAAGTATGAAGAAATTCGCCATGCCAGCCGAAAGAACCGCTTTGTTGCAAGGTATATTGCTGGGAGAGTTGGCTGGCATTTATAGTTCTTAGAAAAACAGCGGTGGCGGAAATTCCACTGCGTTGAAATTCTTTCACTTCAGAGTAATTCTATTCTATACAAAGTCACTGCGACTGGAGATGCGTAAAACATTTTTCATTCAAGAGGTCTATTCTAGGGACGATTTCACATGTGGCTTTCAGTTGCGTTTGGGAATGCAGCATTTTGTTGAAGACGTAGATTGCTTCCGTGCTTTATTTTTGGCCTAACCGACTGTTCATATAATCTAATAGAGCGTACTTCCGGTGACAATCTTTTTTCAAGCTAGTGAATATCGCAACCGGGTCCTCTATTGGTTATTAGGGCTTCCTTTACTACAGGCGGAGATTAGATAGAAAAGAACTCGATGCAATCGATTGTGTGCGACGACTGGAATGCGCAAATAGGAGGGGGTAGTAAAAGAGCCCTCGGTACATTGGGAATTCAACGCACGGAAAGCTGGAAGTGCTGCTTGTGGACAAACGAGGGGATTGTTTGTTGAGAAAAATTAGGACCCACGAATTAGCCTCTGGTCTAGAGCAGCACCAGACCAGTTATGCCGAATGGCAGAGCAAGCAAGAAAACAGCGCTCTGTGACTATGCTTACATGCGGACCGCCGCGGTGCGTCAGTGTTTATCGCGTTCGGCTGCTGACCCGAAAGACGCGTGTTCGATCCCAGCCGCGGCGGTCGAATTTCGATGGACGCGAAATTCTAGACGCCCGTCTACTGTGCGATGTCAGTGCACGTTAAAGAATCCCGGGTGGCCGAAATTTCCGGAGGCCTTCAATACGGTGTCCCTCATAGCCTGAGTCGCTTTGGGACATTAAACCCCCATAACCTATTAGCTGTACCAATTGCGCATTAACCCATTACCTACAGATGTATGCATGTCGCTTTCAAATTCCTTAAATGAATTTATACTTAAATTCCTTAAATGAATTTTGCGTCATCATTTCCTTCGGTATAATTTTGTGCAGAGTAGACGTAAGTGAGGACAATAAAAAAAATTAGGTAGAGGCCCTTAACACGACTTACGCGTGATAATTCGAAAACATTATATGTAAAGCTTCACATCGTAGAGAAAACATTAGTGGCCCGCATGCTTTTGCATGTCCAGCGGCTATGAACCAAGCGCAAGGCCCATTTATAGCTTGAATGCACTATGCTGTCACCGGGAGTTCCAATGCATAGTACTGTGCGCCTGTAGACGTAGAATGATAATGCAGACAGTGCCAAGGGCTGGATGCTGGCGGGCTAAAATATTTTTCATCATGTCCAAGCAATGCACGGTGTTCATGCGCAGGTGCATTGACCACAAACACGGTGCCAAAATTAAATTGGTGCCGCTGAAGCAGATGTTGTGATATCCCCCGAATTTCATGCCATAGACGGCAGTTTTCGTGCCAAGGGGGAATTTCAATGCTTTCATATAAGCAAAAAATTATCCATTTGGAGTGCCAGTGAATCAGCGAACAGTACGCTCAGTCTCTATCATTAACACACTCTCGTAATTTACAGTGAAATATGGCATGTGAATCATAAAGCGATAATCGACCGCTAGCCGCGGGCTCAAAACAATGACCGAAGTATGTGACACGTCAGTGTATAAATGTTGAAGCATTGTTTGTCTGAACAAATGGGTGGGGAAGGAACGGGAAAGGGTTGCAAATGGAAACTGCTTTGACTCCCCCTAGATTGTTTCAGGTGGTAAGCAAAGGATAATTTTGTAAGCCAGCTGGCATGTCACAGTTACTTATTTGCTTCTAGCTCCTAGAAAAATCATGGAATGTAACTTAGGAATCTAACCGGAGCACTTCTACCAGTAAGCCCACATTGTCTCTCACGGATGATGAATTAAGTTGATTTTACTGCGCATTGTAAGTTTTTGTTGTATGTTTGGAAACCCTTTTTTTTTCAAATTCATATTTATGTGTCTACAGCGGCTCAGGTGTATAGGAACTATTTTCGATGGAGATCAAAAGTAAGTTGACAGTCGTGTGTCCTTCTTTCTTTTCGTCCTTGAGTTGCATGCGATTTTTGTTCTCATGGATCTTCATGGATTCTTTCCAATCGTCTAGTGTCTCTTATTTTGTTGTGCACGTCTCTTTTTCTCAATGCCACGTTCATTGGCAACATTTCACTGTTTTATCATTAGTCGTTTTGCTGCAGATAAGTTATCGTTAGTTTGATCGGTATTCATGTCACAACTGTTTTCCAGGGCACTCCATGGGATCTGTACTTGTCGTGTATTTTGAGAGGTACTCAAGGCCAGTTTTTTTTAGGAACTAAAATGAGTAGCTCATTACCGTATATTTAGTTCATCGTTTTTATTATTTCATCTCAACTATATTTATGGTTTTATGAGAAACATTCGCAGTTTTGTGATTTTTTTCTGGGCGGTAATTTTTCATGCTCACTGAATGCATTACCACTGTTTTATGAAAGTCATGCTTGTTACATTTATGCGGTTCTAGTTTTTAAGTTCGATCCTAGGTCTATAAAGCGGAGAAAAAAAAGCTCGCAATTTTTATGACCTTGCAATACAATTTGAAACGTTACGAAAATTCCGTTTGAAGATATTTTAGGTCAAAGGCGAAACACTTGTATTGCCTAGTGTTTTTTTTTTTGCTTAAACTACGTACATGGAAACGTCTATTTAGTTGTGCAGAAAACGCCTTTGTTGATTTTACCGTTCTGTACTTCTGGAGTTTCTATAGTGGCCGCCTTTATGATCTATTGCGTATCTGTCCCAGTTAAATGCAATCGTCGGTTGGGCTGCACTCAACCTCACGGAGTCTTGTCGGGATATAGCATCAGAAGCATATGTGAAATGCGTTCAAGAGCTTAAATCGCACGTTCGCTCATAATTTAAATTCACAGCTGCGTCTAAGATCTTAAGTGACAGACTGCATTCTGTGAAAAGTATTTTTTGGGCACACTCGCGGACAGGTTGTTCAATGACTCGGCATTTTCAACTGACGTCAGGAAACAGTTCACGTAAACTTGAGCCTGAGGGAGCTTCTGGAAAGGTAGTTATACATCCTGAACAAATGGCTTGCCCAAGAACTTTTGCGAGAAAGGTTCGCTATTTGTACGCACAGCAACAGTCGGGGTGTTATCATTGACTGCGTTCCTTGTAGGTTGATTAAATATGGAAATATGTGGCCTGCAGAACTTTTGGCGGTTTTGTAAATTTCTGACGAAATCAAAAAAGAAATCGTTTAAACGCAACAGAACGAAAGTAAAGAAATTACGCCTGATGAAAATTGGCGGCTGTTACACGAGCAAGTGAAACAATACTGGAGATTATTGTGTGCCAAAGCTACTATAAGCACGTGTAGTAAAGAGTTGGTTTATTCATTAGGCCAGAAGGTACAAAATACCATGGAAAGGCTGTTTAGGAGAGCCACACCAGCAACTAGCTCTGCGCATTGGAGCAAACTAGAAAAAAATTTCTAAACTGGCTGAAAAACAAACTGATGAAGCAAAAAATAATTGAATTGCTCGCTTCCTGATCTGATAAATGGACTCTTAGAAGTTTGTCACCAAGGTAATTCGGAAAAACATCGATTCGGTTTCCTGTTCTGTTGTGTGGAAACGTCAGTCCCTGGCTGTCGAACAGAGTGCTGAACAATTTATCAGGCATTTTATAGGAGTTTTAACGAATGAGTCGCCAATTATTATTCCGCTCTTGCCTTCCGAGAAAAATATTCATTTTCCTTTTTCTTATCTCAGTCAGCATTACTTGACAGCATTGAGTCCATGCTTCTAATATAACCTGTCACTACTCAGGTTTCACTCGATTGCGACACTCGATTTTGTCACTATAATTAGAAATGTGCATCAATTCATGCACGTTGTGTTGAAAAATACTGAAAATGTTCTTATGTTCTCCGGACGTTTAAACCAAGAGAGAGTTCTGTTCTTGATATTTACGGGCTTATCTCACTGACGTCTCTGCAATAAGGTGCTTGAAAACAATACACACGACTAATCTTAACCTGAATAACTGCTCCACAAGCCTGCCTTCAGTGAAAGCTTAACTTGTGATACGCAGTTCTCTTCACTAACGACAAGTAAAACGTACCAGCTTTCAGAAAAACATACCACTTACCTTCTTGTTTGATCTCACCGCTCAAAATGAATCGGTGGAGCTTAAAAAAAGAATCCTAGGTTTGCAGTGCTCATCATTTTTGTACCACAAATTTGAGCGAGGAGAAGCTCGAAAAAATCATGAATGCATGCTCGCCATTGCTTTTCAAAACAGGGCTGTTCCGGCTTTACTTAAAAAGTAAAGCCGGCAAAGCGTGCAATCATAAAATAATGCTCAAGGAGGTTTCTACAATCGTGGTTGAGAGAAAACTAAAATTCAACATTATTTTCCCTGAATTTGAGCGTATACCCTATGCTCTTAATGGGAAGCTGAAACAGTTTTAAAATCGCATGAAACGCTGCGGTTGGGAAGAAAGGACCTTGAAAATCATGTGTGTAATTTTTTTCCCGATTCTATCCGCAAACAGAGCTGCAATCGCTTCTTAAAAACCCTCCGCCGGCACGCCCTCGTCGCTTCCGGAAGCGCCGGGTGGGGGGACGGCAGAGACGGAGAACTGGCGGAAGTGACGCCATTCACAGATAGTCGGCCGGCCGTCCGGCTGCGCTTGCTCCGCTGCGGCCCGCGCTTTGGCGAACGACAGATCAACGCAACCTTCTGCCAGTGCCGTTTGCTTTCTCTCGTTCCAGCGTTCCGTGTAAGAAGCCTGCATATAAACCAGTTTTGGTATGGTGCTCGTTTCGAACCGCGCTCAGCACACAGCTTGGTAGAATCCGTCAGTTGTTCTCCCCCAGCCTCTTGCACGTTAACCAAACAATCTGGTGGTACGCAGCATGCCGAAACTGCCTGCACAAAATATGTGCTGCAATATTTCTCTTTTCGTTATATTACTTTCTTACCTGTTTGTAGACTCTTTGCCTTTTCCAGCTGGTTCACATCCACGCTGAGCTAAGGCCACTTCAAGCACTGTCTTTAAGGCACACAGTCTTGAACGTTTTTGAGGTCGTTACGCACTGTGTGCCTTTTTGCTTTTTCCTGATTGCTTTCACCTCATGGCAGTATAAGCAATTCTCTTAATCTTTCATCAGCGCGCAGCACATGCAGCTACACCTAACTGAACAAAAAACCGATTATATAAGCGTAGTATACTTGAGCAAAGCAAAGATTTTCATTCATGAGCGCTTGGTCATGGCTGACGATCGACAATTGCGTCAGAATTCATACAATTTTGTCCTTAAGTCAGAACGGCAAAGTGGTCGAGCAGCGGTATGCATATATCTGCCACAAGTAATTCTGCTGGTTATCTCGATACACAGAAGCAGCAACTATATCTCGCAGCATACTAGTTTTGATGAGCAGCACTGCGAGCTCCGAAATTTCCGGCTTGCTTAGCTTCTTATCAGGCGGTGGCACCAGTTTTTTGCTTAGTCTGTAGTTCTCAACAATTTCGGAATAGGTTTGCGGGCGCTCGTCCAAATTCCGACTGTCCGGCGGTTCCACAGTTACCCGGAAATAAAGATTATGGGAATGCGCTGTCTACACCGGAGTTGACGAAGATATTGATAGCAGAGAAAGCTTGGAAGCCCTGCTGCGCAGCGAAGAACCCGCTAAGCAGAAACAAGCCAATCTGCCTGGCAGCTGACGCCGCGAAGAGACAAAATCTATTTGTTAGCCTTTAATCATCGAGGCTCCGGCCCCCGCCCTCCAGGACAGCGTGCCGGGGGCGGTGAGTAGTAAGGGGTCTCCATTTCCGGTAGAAATGAAAGCTGTCATCCACCCATCCATCCAGTCGAGATTTCCAACACGTGAAAATGCCGCGAATTGACTTTCGCTGCCGGCGCACTCCGTGGCGTCGATCGTTGGTTCCTCCGTTTTCTGAAGCTGCTGATGGCTCGAACATGCATGGTGAAAGTCCAAACTGTTCAAAACTGCTTGAATTATCCAGAATTTCTAAAACGTAGTCCTTAAAAGCCCGCTGAAGCAACGCGCTACGCAGCAAAGCCGTCGGTGCCGGCCGGAGATCCCCGTGGATGACGTCACGACGGTCCCGACCAATCGCGGGCAAGAGCGGCGTTCGCTCGGCGCCCTGAGGCGATCGGGCGCGTTTCCTTCTAAAAACAGCTTTTTGCGTTTATTTCCGCTGTTTTTGAATGAGATATTCTGTTTCTGCGGACTAAAAGCTACAAAATGACGTAGAGAACTCATTTTTTTCGAAAAGTGCTTCAGCTTCCCTTTAAAGAACCGTGAGCACTTACACAACCTCTACTGTGTTTGATGCTATTATTCAGAATGAAGACCCATTGTCTGGAAAGCTCTAAGTTTTTAAATATAACTCCAACGCTCCCATTATAATCCCAACGAGTGTCGAGGTGAAAAAAGAGAAAGAACAACCTTCTTCGATACGAGAACTAAAGTGCTGTGAAAAATAATACGAGTACCGGGGCGGGGGCATGTCACTTTTGCCGGACATGAGCTTTTTTCCTTTTTAAGAGCATAATATTGCCTCATTAAACTAGTTTCTTTGTGCATCTGAGTGTTTTCTTGCCTGCTTGACGTCATTGCGTCTAAAAATGTGTTTTATATTGGATGTCGCTGCCTAATGTTCCCGTAGTTAAAGCCAAAAAATCTATATTTTTGGCCCTTTTGCATATAATAAACTATATTTCGTCGTTTCTCTTTGCTGTTCACTAATATTAATAAAGAGCAAATTGAAAGAATATGAAAATACTACTTGTGGCGCTCCTTTTTGTGCTTTATGCTTGCCTGCTCCACTACGTGTTTCAGGGATGGGCGACAAGTCGGAATATTTGGCCGCTATCACCACCTAATGATACGCACTTGAAGAAAAAGTTTAGAATCCGGTTTCAAGCTTTCTTTAATCGAAATGCACGACACCGTGGAATCAACGGAAACGAGCACGTAAGCAGCTAGCACTAACTCCTTTCTCGTACGCGACTTTTGCCACTGATGCTTTCTTCAGCGGAACGTGACAGCCATACATACTTGAACAAAAACAGCGCAGGAACAGGAACAAGAAAGAAGACGGGACAAGCGCTGATTAGCAACTGATTGTTTATTGAAAAGGAACACGTGCAGGGCTAGGTTTGAGAAAGGGGCCGCTTCAAAGAAGTGTTCTGCTATCGTAGGCGGATATTCAGGCACCTTCCCATCTGGCCTATATAGCTCTTACCGCACGTGAAGGAAACACTACACCACACCGTTGGCACAAGACACGAACTTCAAGTCATGATTTACTTGGCGGGCTTGGCACGCTTGGCACTCTCATAATGCACTTGACACTTGGCATGCCGTTCGCTCACTTTACTGAATCTGCAGAAGCAAGCGTTCATACAACCAGCCTTGCCAGGTAACCCACTAATGCATGCTCCCTTCGTCACACAATAGATTAGTTAAAATGTGTTGCAGGCAGACAGACCTTTAAAAATGTTGCCGCATACACTGGGTTCTTTTAACACGGTACCAATGGCAGACTATCGACTCAAACGAAGGCTTCCAAGCACAATGGTAGTTACCAGGTTGCTACTACTGATACATTTTCTACTTTGCTTCTACCTACCCCTATGCCCTAAGCCGCAGTGGACCCCCTAAAAAAGCTTCTGCCCGACCTGCCAGGCGCCACCCAATCTCGGCTGCTAGCCTTCTATTAAAGTGGATGCCATCTCCTGTAAAGCCTCCGCCAAAGCCTGCTCTATGCACTTCCCTGTTTATGTCTGCCACTTCAAAGCCTTTCTCCTGGCTTAACTTCCATATCTCCCGATTAACAGCCACAACGTCCTTGGCAATTTCTCAGTTCCGCCCTTAAGGTTGACGCCAATAAAATGGCCACTAAGAGGTCCAGGAAGAAAGCTACCAAAAAGAAATTTAACACTAGGATCAGGTACATAAACATGCAAGGCGGTAGAAAGAGAGCGAAGTGGTTAGAGATAGAACAGCAGTTGAAGGACGAAGAAATAGGTGTATACGCGCTATGCGAGACACATCTCAGGGATCTAGTAGACCCATTATTTATTGACGGCTACGTCTGGGAAGGGAGCAACAGAACAACGGAGAGGAAGGGAGGAGGAGTAGGTATGCTGATACATCAAGGAACAAATTGGCAAAGAATAAAGTCAACTTGCAAAGAACATGTCTGGGTATCGGGTACAATTGCCGGTAAAAAGACATGGCTAGGAGTTGTTTATTTAGGGACAGGGGACAAATGCAGGCAAGAGAACACGGATCTAGTTGTGTCTCAATGACGATATAAAGCAGTTTGGAGAAGGCGCCAATATTATTCTATTGGGGGACATGAATGGCCACATCGAGGATCTGGATGGATACACAGATTATAACGGGAAGTTGGTGCTAGACTTGTGTGAGCGACGCAACCTAGTTATTGTAAATAGAGAAACTAAGTGTGAGGGACAAATCACGTAGGAATCCCTTAACAGGCAAACGACCACTGGCTACTGCTTAATCTCGCAGGGGATGTATAGCAAGCTCGCAATGATGGAAATAGACGAAGAGGGGAAGTACAGCCTCGGTAGTGATCATAAGCGTATTAGTCTACAGTTTGGAGCCCTGTTCAAAAGAGAAATGAAGGGGAGTCAAAAAGGGTGCGGAAAATTAAATGACGAACAAATCGCGCAAATAGCGGCGTGCATAGAGGAAGCAATAGAGACACATTCCATGGAAAAGTGGGATTATATTAAGTTAGAACTCCTCATTAGTACAAAAAAACAAGTAAAAGGAGTAAACCGCTGGAGAGGAAAGAGGAAGCCACGAAGTTGGTGGAACAAGGAAATTCGAGAGGCCATCGAACAACGACGGTTGGCATCACGGGAACACAGAAAAGGAAAGAGGGCGCAGTTATCTGAAGAGGAAATGGGCCGAAAATGGGAATCTTATCGACAAAAGAAACAGCAAGTGCAGGTCCTCGTCCAGGCTAAAATAAAGCAGTCCTCTGATCGCTGGCTGGCTGAAGTTCGCGATGCAACTAAATGGGGGCCAAGAAAATTCTGGAACCATATAAGCTGGCTGGGCAAAGCGAATCACAGAAAGCAGGAACAAATTCACGATGCGGAAGGAAAATGTTTAGAGGGAGATGACGCTGTGAACTACATTTCATCAGTTATAGCTGAGTCATTTAAGAAAGACGATAGAGTAATCACCCCAAATGAGGGAGCAACACAGGAACGCACATTAGAAAACAGCGTGGAACTGACGAATTTTAACTGGAAAAAGGCCGAAGCAAATATTCCAAGATGTACGTTAGCAGGGATCAACGAAATTCCAATCAAGCTAATTAATGAACTTGGCCCAAGAGGCAAGGAAACCCTGATAAAAGTATTGGAGGCAGTCATAGCGAATCAGCAAATTCCGACCAGCAGGAAATAGAGTAAAATGAATTTGATTTATAAAGAAAAAGGCAATAAGACGAACATAAAATCCTTCCGACCGATTACGATAACATCAGTTACATACAGGCTGGCGATGCAGGCAGTGAAAATAAAAATGCAGTCATGGGTAAGAGTAATAGAATACTCGGAGAACTTCAAAACGGGTTCAGAAGTGGTAGGCGCTTAGATGATTGCCTGTTCGTGCTTACCCAGTGCATAGAAATAGCTAAGGCGGAAAACAGACCTCTGTATTTAGCCTTCTTGGGCATAAGCGGTGCATACGACAACGTGAACAGGGAACTCCTGTGGAACATATTAAAAGGTGAAGGTGTCAGTCATGAGGCAATTAATTTTCTACAGGAAATATATCGAGAAAATGAAGTTGAAAAAACATGGAAAGGAAATAAGAGTACAACAAATATCCAGATACACAAAGGATTAAGGCAAGGTTGTCCTCTATTACCACTGCTGTTCATGTTTTATAGGATAAGTATGGAAAGAAGGCTACAAGGAAAAAATCTAGGTTATGATCTGTCATACACATTAGGCGGAAATATTGTTGAGCAACGACTACCGGGTTTAATGTATGCGAATAATATTGTACTGTTAGCAGAAAGCCAGGAAGATTTGCAAACTTTGGTGAATTGCTGTGGTGACGGAGACAGTCTAGGCTTCAGATTTAGCGCAACTAAGTCAGGTGTGATGGTTTTCAACGGCACAACTGATCAGAAGCTTACAATAGAAGGCCATGAAATACCCCGAGTAGCCGAATTCAAATATCTCGGCATATGGGTAAACAACGGGCATATGTACACGGAAAAGCACGAACAGTCTCTCATAGCAAAAGGGCGAAGAGATGCTGGGATAATGAAACATAGGGCATTGTGGGGGTACAACAAGTATGAAGCCCTCAGAGGTATTTGGAAAGGAATAATGGTGCCGGGGCTTACTTCCGGGAATACGGTTCTATGCTTAAGGGCTGCAGTTCAGTCGCGATTAGAAGTAAATCAGAGAACTGTCGGAAGATTAGCACTAGGTGCCCACGGGAAAACCACAAATGAAGCAGTACAGGGGGATATGGGATGGGCAATGTTCGAAGCACGGGAAGCTCAGAGTAAAGTACTATATGAAGAACGCCTGAGGAAATTGGATGATAACAGGTGGGCAGCTAAGGTATTTAAATACCTGTACAGAAAAAGCTTTGGCACACAGTGGCGGAAACGGACTAGAAAGCTGGCCAGTAAGTTTGCCAAAAACGAGGAAGGAGAAAGAAAGAGCTTTAAACGACAGGTTAAAAACGTCGAAGGTAAAAATTGGATAGCTTCAATAGAAAAGAAGCAGAGTGTAGAACTAGATCGATGATGGAAAAGGCAGATCAGGAAAGAAACGTTTTATGATAACTCAAGAGGCAGTGCCCTCCTCTTTGAAGCTAGGTCAGGGTGTCTTAGAACGCGCAGCTACAGAAAAAAATTTAACGAAGATGATGACACATGTGCTGTGTGTGGTAAATCTGAGGAAACAATAGAACACCTCATCCTAAAATGCGATGGTATCCATCCCGATGTCGACGCAGGCACAGTCACTCTTCCTGAGGCCTTAGGGTTTAGAGATAACAGTAGTCATGTAAATAAATCTGCGGTGTAAATTAGCAAAAAGCGATTGGAGGATTGGTGGCACAAAAGCAGAGAGGTGACATAGATTTTAAAGTGCAAGAAGACGTTTTTTTTAAAGGAAATGGCGAATTGTATTAACAACTTACAGCAGAGTAAACAAAAATAAAGGGAAAAAAACTGAGCATAGTGGAAACAACCACTGCCCCGTTTCAAAGGGGACGCTCCTACCTGCCATCCATCCATCCATCCATCCATCCATCCATCCATCCATCCATCCATCCATCCATCCATCCATCCATCCATCCATCCATCCATCCATCCATCCATCCATCCATCCATCCATCCATCCATCCATCCATCCATCCATCCATCCATCCATCCATCCATCCATCCATCCATCCTCGTGATTGTGATCGGCAGGGGGAGCTTTGCTTTTAGTAATCGGCTTTGCCATTTTGGCTGTCACCATGGGAAGTTCTTTCTAAGTACAATGCATTACCAACTAGCCTGGAACCTTGCTCTTCTGCACTGTAACCGGCGTGACAGCGTAACTGCGACTGTATTATGGAAGAAGGTGCTCACCATGAAGAAGCGTGCGGCGCAAACGAGACAACGAATTCCTGAGCTCACAAGTAAATTACACGGCCCGACTCCCACCGCGCGCGCGCTTTGCGGTAGATGTAGATGTAATGGATTTAGCCCCAATACCTGTCGTCTCCGTGCTCCTAGTACATGCGGCGGTGGGGCGGTGGCGCTGCACGCAGTTTTGATAGTTGTGCGTTGCGTGCGGAGAGGAAGAGGAAACGGCTGAACACTTGATACTTTTCTGTAAAGGGCTTCGCCCTACAGTGGAAAGCAGCGGGACTGATTTATCCAAGGCATTGGGGGTTCATAAGGACAGTGAAGGGAAAGTACATTTTAAGCGGGTAGAAATAACCAAGCGAAGGTTATCTGATTGGTGGCTAAAATCAAGACAAGAGTAAAATTTCATAAGTCATGGCTAGGTGGCTTGAGCCACCGCCCGATTTAAAGGGTTCAGCCGTATCCATCCATCCATCCATCCATCCATCAATCCATCCATCCATCCACCCATCCACCCATCCACCCATCCATCCATCCATCCATTCCATCCATCCACCCGCCCACCCACCCATTCATCCATCCATCCATCCATCCATCCATCCATCCATCCATCCATCCATCCATCCATCCATCCATCCATCCATCCATCCATCCATCCATCCGTTCATCCATCCATCCATCCATCCATCCATCCATCCATCCATCCTTCCATCCATCCATCCATCCATTCACCCACCCACCCATCCACCCATCCATCCATCCAGCCAGCCAGCCAGCCACCCACCCACCCATCCATCCATCCATCCATCCATCCATCCATCCATCCATCCATCCATCCATCCATCCATCCATCCATCCATCCATCCATCCATCCATCCATCCATCCTCCATCCATCCATCCATCCATTCACCCACCCATCCATCCATCCATCCGTCCACCCACTTACCCACCTACCCATCCATCCATCCATCCATCCACCCACCCACCCATCCATCGATCCATCCATCCATCCATCCATCCATCCATCCATCCATCCATCCATCCATCCATCCATCCATCCATCCATCCATCCATCCATCCATCCATCCATCCATCCATCCATCCATCCATCTATCCATCCATCCATTCATCCATCCATCCAGCGCGGTTAATAGGGTCTTCGGCTGAGCCTCATTGCATTCAAGACGGGGCTTAGGAAGTGACGTCAAATACTACACGAGTGCCACGTCCACTTGCATCTCAGCCGAGCGTGCGAAACATTCGCAGAGTGCCGTTGCTCTTTCTGCGCTCTGTTCACCGTGGCTTCCGGGACTTTTATATATCTCAGAGGCCATTCTTACGAGCGGCCGACGCCAACGACTACAGTCAGCAATTTGTATGGTTGCCAACAACTCCTTCAGTAACAGCGCGCAGGACCGGCGTTCATAGAAACGGTGGGAAATGCGGGAACCACGAGCATGCTCGTGAAATGCTGCGATTGTGCTTGTGCAGCTTTGTCGGACACAACACCGCGGCGTTATGCTTGCCGGTTTCGATGCATACGCTGCAGAGCAGCAAGAGTAACTTCCGAAAATATCCGCCTACGATTCTCAATCCAATCAGAGCTCCCTACATGGTCGATGTATTTATATATATCTTTAACCTATGCTCACGTTGACAAAAAGTACGATGTCATGAAGTGCAGGCATGCCGGATGAACCGCATCCGCCGTTCGCTGCACTAAAAATATTGCAAAAAGGCACATATGGCTCGCAGGCCTGTGGCTGTTTGATTGCAGCGTGAATAAATAAAATGCATTGCAGCTGCTACAATATTCATCATTTCTTTAAAATATGCCCACTTGTGAAGCTTGGTCTGTTTTTTCTCATCGTCGATGCTTCCCATCGGCCACTGTTAGTGAAATTGTCTGCGCCAACAGCGTCGTCTGCCCGCGACCTCTGCTAGCGCGCGCTGCACGACGGTATTGCACCGCGTTTCACCGGCTGCTGCATCAGTCTCCACGATGGCGCGCACTCGAGCCGTGCTCGTCCCAGCCGAACTTACGGCACTGCACGAGTGGCATCCAGCCGAACGTGGGGCACCGCACGAGTGCGTGGAAAACTCCACGAGTGCCGTCAGCCGAAGACACAAGAAAAAAGTTAAAGAAACAGTGAGAGCTCTGTGGAAAAATGGGATGCTGATGAAATCGGCACTGAGAACATACAGGATCTTTAAGCAGGAAATCGAGAAAGAAAATATGTATGATAATTGTAGGGGAAGCTCTTTGTTGTTTGGGAGTTTTGCGGACCACGAGATAGGCACCTTGTGCGGGGCTTGTAGAGAGGAGGTGGAAACGGCTGGGCACTTGATACTTTTCTGTAAAGGGCTTCACCCTTCAGTGGAAAGCAGCGGGGATATTTATTCAAAGCATTGGGGTTTAAGACAGTGAAGAAAAAGTAGATTTGAAGCGGGTAGAAGTAACCGAGCGAAGGTTATCTGATTGGTGGCTAAAATCAAGAATTTGGAGTAAAAGTTCCCAAGTCATGGCTAGGTGGCTTGAACCACAACTCGATTTAAAGAGATCAGCCTTATCCATCCATCCATCCAACAATGGTTTTGTAGCGAGAGCTACACTGGGCTATCAGTCGAGCATTTTTGTACCAGAGCCAGGTGGCTCAAGGGATGTGCTAAGGTTATCTGTTCAAAGTGTTCAAAAAACCTCGCAGTTGGCCTTTAAAATAAGAGGTGCCTACACAATGCGTAGGCTTGGGGCATTTCCTTCCTCCATGTTTGGGGCCCTATTCTCGATATTCACATTCGCCTATCGGCGCAGGGTTCCCTCTCTGATTGACTGTCAGACATAGAATTTCTTACTATTAACTACTACTATTACTATTAATACAGTTCCTTACTATTAACAAGGGGTATACTAGAGGGAAAGCTGGCGGCGCTGCACCTCAGCCACCATGGGCACTCAAAGCGTCATGGGGCGATGGGCTGATTGGTGCGAGACAGTCGGTTTTTTTCCTGAACACAGAGTAGCGTTACTGAGATGTTACGTTCCGTTCACGGCGCAGACGACTTTGGCGCATAAAGTTTTTACTATTAACTAGAGGGAAAGCTGGCGGCGCTGCACCTGAACCTCCATGGGCACGCAAAGCATCACGGACGTTGTTTTTTGAGGAACACAGAGTGGCATTACTGAGATGCCCCGTTCCGTACATGGCGCAGACGACTTTGGCGCATAGAGTTTCTTACTATTAACTAGAGGGCAAGCTGGCGGCGCTACACCTGAACCTCCATGGGCGCGCAAAGCATCATCGGGCGCTGAGCTACTTTGTGTCGGAGAGTCGGTTTTTTTCAGGAACACAGAGTGGCATTACTGAGGTGCCCCGTTCCGTCCACGGCGCAGACGACTATGGCGCAAACATAGTGCGCAAAAGCCATAGTAGGGAAAACGGAGCACCACACGACGCCAATAAAAGGTTTTTGGTTTCCAAAGTGTCATTAAAAAAACCTCCTAAAGTGTTCAAACAACAGCATTTTTGCAAATATATTTATTTATAAACATCCGTCTGTTAAGCACGAATTATTAGTTTTTGTGGTCTGCAATATATGGCCAATACGAGAGCTCGCGATCGCTTATTTTAGGCAAACTTTTCATTCACATGCTTTTCCTCTCGTTTGTTGCAATTTACAGACAGGATACTGAATGTTAATGCATTCTTTTTATCAAACAACGTTTATTTTTTTATTATTTCTTGGCCAAAAGTTGTGGTTCTGCCGTCGGTAGCTCTCCGTCCCATGATACTTAGAGCGCCCATGGTGGCTGAGGTGGTCTCGATGAAGCTCCACTCAAACTCCCATAGACGGGGCACCAGCTTTCTCTCCACGTAACAGATGGCACTCTTCAGAATAGTTCCCAGCATGCCATTCTATGAAGTCTTCGTTAGCGGTTCGTAGTTTACGTACACCGTTGACATAATTGCCGAAACTAGCATGGATTACAGCAATGGTAAAGCCTTATCGACGGCGAACGATCGAATCAAGAGCGGCACTTTACCAACCTTAAAAAAATGTTGTGAACTACCACACTACTAATTGGTACATTGGGCAAATCACCTAGTGCCATGCAACGCAACATCAGGTTTGCTGCCTGTTATAGTGCAGCACTTACAACATTCACTTCAACACATCCGTGCTGCACTTTCACCACATCGACAAAACTTTCGAAGAGCGGTCTGTTATTAAGGCTAATCATATGAGTGTTAAAATGTAGTCATTAATACACGATTTTAATATTTTCAATGCACAGTGCAAAATCCATATAAAAGTATTGGTGAGTGAGCTCTAACTATTAGCGCCCGGGAATTACGCATTTCACTGCTTCAACAAAAGTAGCTGGCAGTTTCATTGCTTCGCATTGTTAATGTGCACGTAATTCCACTATCACATATGCCCGTGTGGTCACTACGTGCTTAATAAAAGATGTTCCTGTCAAGCAAACGATTATACTTAAAATTTACTCTATATACCTAATAGAAGGCACGCGCTTTCTTGTAGCATTTTATGTAGCAGCCCATGGTCATAGCCTCACTCCGATGGACTAGGTACTTTTTATAGAAGTGCGCGCTCGTATGGCTCGGCTCAACCTCCCAAAGCAGCCTACCAGAGCAGGGAACTGTAGCAGGGGCACAGTAGCAGGGCACGGCCGCCTCGATCACGCTCGCGCCCATCCAGGTGGCCGTGAGCAGGGACGTGTGCCTTGTCAACACACCGAGAGAGGGCGCCCCACGTGTCTTGCCCATGCTGAAGATGCATGATCAATAGGAAAACAGTGCAGGAAAACTTTTGCTTCATTAAAATGTAAAATGCATTATATTTCCTTAAAGGTAGGACATTACGGTACCAGAAGCTCCGAAAGCTTGTCGATATTTTGTAAACTAGTGCTGTGGTGAGCGCTAAAGTGAAGTCAAGTGGGGTATTTTTCAGGACTTCGCCAAAGGCCCCATTATATCGTAGCCCATTGCACATGGTAAACGCAGGATGTAAGCTACATTGGTGAAACTTTTCTAAAAAAAACTTTAAGAAGCATTTAACATCCAGGCGAGAGAGCTAATCTCTAACTTTTATGCGCGACGAGGTATTAATTTTTATTTTTCATCGCCCTTGAGTTACGCACCGCCGCGCCGCCGGCTGTCGCGAGATGGCGCGACCGGTTTTTCGAGACGCATGGGCCAGAATCCTGGGGATTACCTCGAAAGCATTTTTATTATTATTTGCTGGAGCGTCGGCACAGCGGTCGCGTAAATCACCGTCACCACAGTCTATGGCCTCATCGAAAGAGTCCTGTCAGTCTTGTGCGCAGCTTAAGCCCACAGGCTAAGATAACGAAGCGCTGCTGTAGCTTGTCAGGGCTCTGATCTCTTTTTTAATAGCCGGCGGCATATGGCCGACATGCACGCGTGCGTCTATGACAGACATAAGGCACATCGTCTTCAACGTCGGAGGGAAGCCTAGCACGTGCATATCCGTCAGCACCTCTACGAGCACTGCAGAAGTCTCCTCTATATCAGACTCCATCTGCTGCTCGAACCTTGCGTTGGATTTCAGGCCTTTACCACCGAAGATCAACACCCTGTCGTCAACGACGCCGCAGCCCGGGAATCTCCTGGCCGACGGGCCAGACCGCTTAGGCGTAAGTGATGAAAACTGTTGGAAAACACTTCTTTTCAGGACTGTCAGTTCCTTTGTCGTGGCACCTTGAATGGCCTCCACGCTCCCCCCCCTCTCCCCCCCCCCCTCCTAACGACCATTTAGGCCCCTGTTCACACGATAAAACCGGAAAATATCGCACGGGGAGATTTCAGGCGAGGATGGCGGATGGAGAAGTACAGTAATGCTGTGCTTGCCGAGAACTTCTGTCACGATGAGAGCAGTGTGCGGCCTTGCGTTATCGTGGAGAAGGCTCCATTGTCCACATGGCCATAAGTCAGGGCGGCGGCGTCGCAGTGCGTCACGCACGTTTTGGAGCACGCGAATATAAAACTCCTGGTTCACCGCCTGCCCTTGTGGTACGAATTTGTGGTGTATGACACGTGTGGCATCGAAAAAGAGTTATCAGGATAGTCTTTGTTTTGGTCTTCTGTCACCGCACCTGTCTTGACGCCGGAGAGCTCGTGGTCAGCCATTAGGCGCTTTGCTTCTTTGGTTTATGATTGTATTGAAAACACCATGTTTCGCCTTCAACAACGATGCTGTCGACGAATTCAGCATCCTTCTCTGCCTCGGATAGGACACTAGCGCTCAGTCATGCCCGGGTGTCCTTGACCTGTGTGAGGGAGTGCGCCAAAAGCCTGGCATCCAGCTTTCGTCTCCCCAAGTTCTCAGGCAAAATTTTGTGGCATGTTATCTTATTTAATGTCTTATCTTACTAATATACTTCGTGTATATATATATATATATATATATATATATATATATATATATATATATATATATATGATATGTGCCCCTGAAGAATATATATATATATATATATAGATATATATATATATATATATATATATATATATATATATATATATATATATATATATATATATATATATACTGATATGTGCCACTGAAGAAGATGTAGAAGCGCCTGCATTCGTAGAGATAGAAGATGGCTCTCTCTCGCTCGCGTTTCGGGACCGCCGCAGTTTTACATCTCTCATCCGGAGGTTGTCCTTCGAATTACTCGTAACATTTGGTGGAGCAGTGCTGGGTACCCTTCCCAACATCACTACGGACCTCACACCTGTCCACCAGCGACCCAGTCGCCGTATCCGCGGAGAGTCGCCCGAATTTGGGCCCCTTCCCCCGCCAACAAGGACGACCCAGCCTAGCCCGTTGAGTCCAACTGCCATGGTCACTGACACCCAGCCCCTGGCGCCGATCCTTTGCCACCCACCGCGAACACCGCTATCTTTTCACGGTGACGTGTTCGAAGACGCTGAGGATTGGCTGGAGACCTTCGAGCGGGTCGCCCGGTACAACGGCTGAAGTGACGAGCGCGAGCTCCACAATGTATATGTTGCTCTGGAAGAGTCTGCCTGGCCATGGTTTGAAAACCACGAGACTATTCTCGAGCCACCGCGGTGGCCCACATTGCTTCAGTCTGACATTAAGGCAAAATCCTTTTAGGACCATGTCTCGTCAGCGGGGATGTTCGCAGAAGTGTCACAGTATAGCTGTCAATCGAACTGATCACGTCATCAAAATAAAACATAATAAAAAGCAAAAACATTACGACTGAATGAAAATAAAAATAAAACCAAAGAAAAGGAATAAAATAGAAAATAAAATATAAAAACATGAAATAAAAAATAGAAAATAAAAATAAAAACAGCCGCCGAAAAAATATAAAAAATACAACGCGTACTGCCATCGTGGAAAAAACTAGCGTTCTATAGAAATTCCATGCTTTCGCATTCCTGCACGTGAGCAGACTTACGTGCCCTAAGAATTTTTTATGCGGTTTTGGGTTGCTATAATGTGTGCGACATGATGCTAAAGATTAATTAGTATAAGCATTTGAGCATCTTTCGTCTGTCTACTGCGGCCTCTACTTAAAGCATTGACAACATTTCTTCTGTGAGCGGTGTCGTCATATAAGTGTTGAGGCGTTCACATCTCCTCTAATCAGTTCTGGGAACGCACATTGATTGTAAAGTCAAAAACGTTTGAGAGCACTGCGGCGACCCGCACTGGAGATATGCGAAAGCATGTGGGTGCGAAATTGAAATCACGCAGATCACTGCTACTAGTGTTGTACCATGTAGGGGTTGTGTGTTTTAGTTCAACTCTTGCAACCTACTTTCTCACAATTCTTTTCGGCAAGTCATCTTGTGACGTGACTTTGCTATGGCGTCATCACTTTGTTAAGTGACTGCGTCACGTAACTTCGTAATTGTTAGCGTAATATTGTCACGTGACTTTCGTATGACGTCATCTCTCTGTCACTTTGTCACGTGGCCTAGAAATTTTTCTTTTCATCTTGTCGCATGACTAGTATAATTCATTACTTTGTCACGTGATCTAGAATTTTTGCAAGTGATCTTGTCCCGTAGCTTTGGTATGACGTCGGCGTTGAAATTTTGCGTCATCTTGTCGCGTGAATTTGGCAGGACGTCATCACATTTCATCATCATCACTTCTATCATCGTTATCATCCTAAACATAGTGGCCTTAATTCATTTTTGTTGTCATAAATTTGTTATCAGAATTAGCATTAACCAATTAACGACATGACGTTATCAATCTTCATCACGACATATTACATCGCTCATTAATTTATTACTCAATTACATACTCACGCACAATCACACATTCATTCAAGTTGTGAAGCCATAGTGTGGCCCCACATTTTCCCGAGACATTTTGCGGACACGACCTTGAGACTGCGCAATCTAATGCTTTCGAATTAATAACGCCATCCTCATGTCTGCGAATTTCTGCAGATATTTTGCTCCCACAGGAAGTTCTTGAAGGCTGCTACTTTGCAGAACTCCGGTCCGCTCGAAATGAGAATGTGGTGCACGTGGTATGGAGCGCAGACACCAAAATCACTGGTTTCCGCTTCGGAAGCTCTCCACACTTCCCCTCACCAGTTGTGCAGCGCCCCTTGAAAACAAGTTTACCATCACCGCTTCTTTCGGATCGCAGCTCTGTAGCTTCAGTACGTGTTTCTCATATATTTATGAGAACTGCAATCCTAAAGAAAGGCTACTAATAACACCATCGTATATTTCAGGAAGCACTGATAACCGTTACAAATCCGGGGCCTCGTCCTTTCACGCCAAATGTTTCCGCGTTTCTTTCACTCTTAAAAGCTGCATCAGTTGGATTCACATTTGCCATGGCATTTGCTGAAATCAGGTACAAACTGCATTTTGCAAAGTTATTGAAGAGAATTTTTGACTGTGTGCTGATTGCTGCACGTTTGTGTGTTCTTGCTGGTCGTATTGCACCTGTGAAGTACCCATCTGCCCCTGAAAAGGCTAATGAGCTTGAGGGTAAAATTTATAATTACATAAGTAATGAAAAACAAATTGGGAAAACCGAAGGCTGTTGCCATCTGCAAATCCTAGGTAGGTATGTTTCTTTATATAGTTCAGCATCTGTGAACAGCACGTTGAGGCATTTGCAGAGACGCTATTTTTTCCTTTCTTTTTATGCAGGATGTTTCACATAAGACTTTATGCAATTTTTAATAATTTACGGTTTGAGTTAGAAGAGCGCTTTTTTCAGCATAGCATTGTATCTGGTGTAGTACATCAGAATATAGCTAAAATGAGCTAACTCGCCGGCTGGTTAACAAATATAGAGTAGTTAACTTTTTAACGATTACCGTAAGTTGCCTTAATTATTGAGAGGCGTGTAGCCCGCCGCAAGTAACAACCATATCAGCTTTTAGAATTTCGAAAACGTGGTTACCCTCGGCGCTGTGGTCCAACAAATTTTGGCTACATTGCGACAAAAGCATGCGCTATCGAGAAGTTTGCAGGCAAAGCAACCTCTCCAGTGCAAGTAACTCTTCGAATTTTATTAATTTATTTGTTTATTTTTTGGTAAAAAGCATTGTTCATCGAAATATGCACAGGGCTTGATGGCAAACGGTTGCATTCTTGCACAGTTCTAACAAAAGAAAGTAACCCAAGACGTCACCCCTAAGAGAAAATTCTCTGACCTTCAAATCATGGTCCAGTCGCTTCGATATATAATTTGGTGCCTTTTTGTACTTTTCGCGGTTGAGGCCTGTTTTAGTGTAATAAATGTGATGAAAAAAAATTTTATTCTAGCATTTGTTCTACGATCCTTTAGCTCTTGCCATTAAAGTTCATGTTTGCTTTGTGTCATGATAAGTTTCCGGCTGTAATTTCCAAGACAAATCTGACTGCCCTCTTCTAGATTTTTTTTAATTCGTCTATAAGCTCAGATGTGTGAGGATCCCAACAAACACACGCATACTCAAGTATTGGTCGAACGTGACTGAAGTAGAGCTGGGTGTTTAAGCCACTTGGAAGATGACTCAAATTCCTCCTCAAAAAACTCGAAACTGATGCCATCTTATTTTGAATATAGTTAACGTGCCTGCTCCAACGTAAATCATGTAAAATAGACTCCCAGATATTTAAATTCCTTACTTGTGCCTAAGGTAATGTCACCAATTTTATTCCTAAACGGATGGCAAGCGCGTTTTATTGTAAAGGTGACGTGAACAGTTTTGTTTATATTTAATGACATATCCCAACGCGCACACCAACCTTATATGGTATCTAAACATCTAGCAAGAATTGTGAATCAGAATTTCCACTAATTACTCTACAAACAACACAATCATCATCGAACATTCTAAAGGAAGGCTGTATACCATTTGAGATATCATTAATATATAACAAAAACAACAGTGGACACAACACAGAACCCTGGGGAACTCCCGAAGTCACTGTTTTTTTGGGGGAAAAAGCACCGTTCGGAACAACAGCCTGTCTCCGTAATGACAAATATTCGGCAATTCATTTAATAATAATATAGTCAAGCTTATTCGCTTCTAATTCGGTAAGGAGAAGGCTATGCGCAACTATATCGAATACTTTGCGAAAATCTAGGAAAACACAGTCAACAACCTGCTGCTTATCAATTGCCAAGGCCAAATCGTCGGCAAACTCTACCAATTGTGAATCGCACGGTAAACCTTTCCTGAATTCATGCTGGCAGGGACTTAATAGATTATGTTTGGTTAAAAGATCAATGACGCAGCTATGTATTACATGCTCCATAATTTTACAGGGGATACTAGTCAAAGAACCTGGTCTAGTTCTGAACGGAATTTCTCATACCACACTTATAAATAGGAACAACTCGCGCGAACTTCCAATCACATGAGCTGCTTTATTTCACCAGACAGGCTGCTATCAGACGGGCTGCTTCAGACGGGCTGCTTTATTTCACCCTACCGTCTCTCATGCTTTCATCCCACCTTTCCTCCTCATTGTAACACCTGTGGCGTGCCCAGATCCACACTTTTCCACTACCTTTGGGAATGTCCTTCCCCAGAGGCGGTACACCCTCCTCAATCCCACTCATTCTTCCTGGGAGGCTGCTTTGCGGACAGCTCTGCCCGCCGGCCGGAAATGGCTGGTGGGTCGGGCCATATGTGAGGCACAAGCCTGTGGACTCCTGGACCAGTAGGAGACCACCTTGGAAGATTACTTTCCATTTTTTCTAATAAAAGTTGTTTCCATCTATTCTCGCGATAATTATAGCATTTAATAGTGAGAGTTAGTGCAACAGATACAGAGTGGTAGTGACGGTAGTGATAGTGATAATGATAGCCGATTTTAGTGTTAGTGTTACAGGATGTGATAGCAATGGTAGTGATTAAGATGATAGCAAATCATAGGGATAGTGCTAGAAATAGGTGTAAGCAGGGATGATGCCTGTGTTACTAATGTCTTTACTGATAGTTGGTGATACCGATGATGATGATATAATCATAATAGCGATAGTGATAGTTGGTGATAGCAATGATGATAGTGGTTACGTTATTGGCGATGACAGTAATGATGACGATAGCGATAGCGAAAATATTCGTGGGTTTTCGTCTTGTGAAGGTCGCGGGTTCACGTCCCGTGACTTTCATTAGTTCGAGTGCTGCAAACGCCGATGGTTCGAGTCCCACAGTATCGAGGCTTAGAGTACCGCAAAGGTCGTGGGTTCGAGTGCCGTCAAGTTCTCGGGATCGAATCCGATGAAGTTCGGGGTTTCGAGACCCGCAAATGTCGTGGATACCATTCCCACATAGGCTGTGGGTTCGAGCCCCACAAAGGTTGGGGGTTCGAGTCACGAAAATGCCGTGAGTTCTAGTTCCGTGAAGGTTGTGGCTTGGCGTCCTGTGAAGGTCGTGGGCTCAAGTCCTGCAAAGATCGTTAGCTCGAGTCCCGCGTAGATCGCGTATTGAAATCCAACAAATTGCCATGAAGGTCGTGGGTCCTATTCCGGCAAAGATCGTTAGTTGAAGTCCCGTGATCATCGTGGGTTCGTGTCCCGTGAAGGTCGTTGTTTCGAGTCCCGCAAAGATCATGGGTTGAAGTCCTGTGAAGGTCGTGGTTTTGAGTCACGTGAAGGTCGTGGGTTCGAGTTACGTGAATGTCGTCGGTTCGTGTCTCGTGAAGGTTGTGCGCTCGAATCCCACGACGGTCATTCGCACGTCACGGCAACCATGCACGTCTACATTTTTAATCCTACTCCCCATAACACAAAATATTGCTGATGGCCTAGCTCTCTTAGGCCAGGATATACGCAGCGAAAGCGCGGAGACTTCTGCACCAACTCCGAACTGTTAGTCATCCGGGATAGCCGGGTTCGCCGACGCATCCCCGAGCTTCAAGAGCCGATTACTCTCCACATCGAAACCCAGCTCATACCTCCCGTGCAGACCATCCGCGTGTTAGTTATGCTGGTGCAGAACAACATGCAGAAATCTGAAGCCATCCAAAGCCTCTGAACCACCGCCCACCAGATCAACAGCCTCATCCGCTGCATTGGCACTCGCCGCCAAAGCATGCGGGAGACCGACCCCTGCCGCGTCACACAAGCCTTCCTTAATCTTAGTAGGATTGTCTACGCATTCCCCTACTACCACCTAGGCTGCAAATATGAAGATGCGGTCCCATGGCCACGAACATGTCCGGCCGCCACGATACGCGCCCCCAACTCACGACGACACGTACTCCAGTGACCAACACGCCACGCACGTGGACGCGGCGAAATGCGACTCCAACACATACGTGGCCTGCGTAGCCACACCAACCACACCCCTCATCAACGCTGTCAGAGTGGGCACTCACTCCCCCACCGCTGCCAAAGACTTCGCGATCGCGCTCGCCATCGCGTATCCCCGCACACGCACGATTCTTAGTGGCTCTAAACGAGCAATTCAAAATTTCTCAACGAACTCGATTGGTCTCCCTGCCGCACACATCCTCCGCACCTGCACTATCGACCACACTGTAAGCTTAATATGGGTACCTGCGCAGGCGGCGAACTCTGGGAACGAAGGAGTGGACGGTTTAGCCCAAGGCCTAACCAACCGGGCAGCCGACCCCACGAACACGTATGCTCTCGCCGAGGCCCAGATCATATGCGGAAATCAACTTCTTCAAGGAGACAAGACGCGTGTCCCGCCTACGCACGTGACGTCGGCCGAGCGCAAGCCACCCTGCTTCGCAGACTGCAGACCAATTCGACTGCTGCGCACGTGTGCGGTGCGATGTCAGTGCAGTTAAAGCTCCAAAGGGTGCCGAATTTATTCCGGAGCCCTCCACTACGGCCCCTCTTCCTTCCTTTCTTCTCTAAGTCTCTCCTTTCTCTCTTTCTCACAGCTACTGCTGCTATTGTTGTTCCTGATAGGAAGAAAGAAAAGGAAAGTGCACGGGTCTGCCTACTGGATCAAGTCGAGCCACGCTCGCAGCCATGTGCTGAATGTAGGAGAGTTAGATAGGAGAGCCACGACCGGCTTTATTACTCCATGGAAGGAGGGGAAGAATACCCAGAAGTGGTAGCGCGGGGGGAGTTGGCTCAAAACCAGCGAAGATATGAAAACCGCAAGGCTAGGCAAGCTGCTGAAACGCCAGAATCACGAGAGGTACGCCTTTCTAAACGCTTTTCGCTTCGCGGTATCCAGGCTTAACACTTTAGCTAAGCCTCAGCCCAACTTTTTTACAACAAAGCCGGTCGTGAGGAGAGCAAAGGTAGACAGAAAAGGCGCTCGCTAATATGGCCCGGGTCGATCCCAGAGGCAGTGCAATACCGAGCAGACCCGTGGCAGCGAGTTTCAAGCCAAGGACTCCGCCATATTCCAAAAATAAATTTAATATCTTGGGGCCAAGGACCCGCAGCAGATACTAAAAGAGGTATCAAGTATCAAGTGTGGGTGGGGGCTACCACTACTACCCCTATTCCTCCCTCTTTTATCCCTTCTCTTATGGCGCGGTTCGTGTGCCCACAAAGACTTGTGAGACATTTAATGCACCATTTCCTTTCCTCTAAACCAAGTTTCATTTGTTTTTACTGCCTCGCGATCTGTACAGAGATAGAGCCTCTGTGAAACGACAGCCTTCAAAGTACTGCGTAAGCAACAACCTAAATTAATTTTGTTTTGTTCTGAGGTTCTCTGCCAGCCTCTGCATTAGAAGACTAAGGGCTTCTTTTACAAGCGATTCTTTTCTGTCAGCGGGATAATATGTGTATTTTAAGTACCCCACGTAGTTAAGCTGGAAGCCAGCGCACCTTTGTGCCTTCTAGAGGATGGGACAGCGGAGCAGCTGCAGCAACAAGCTTGATTTATCCGACAGTACGTCTCGTATATGTGCTGGGCGTGCACGCAGACTTTTAAGAGAACGTTTTCTACGTCAATATAGAAAAGAAAAAAAGATTCACCTACGGTCATGCCTTCACAGAAGCACCTGTGCACTTAGTAGGGTCGCCATATAGTAGGGTCGTCCACTGCAGAGAAGACACACGTCCCGAATTCAGATGACTTTTTCAGTCATGAAAGCATCGAACTGCGTTGCGAATTCCTCGCGGTAGATAGGATCTATGGAGGATCTAGGGAGGATTATAGAGGCAAAACGCGAAGGC
>JARKHS020013089.1:0-58481 GCA_030143305.2 Amblyomma americanum | reverse complement strand
GTGGTTAAAAAACTCGCTTTGAGACGTGGCTTTTAGAGCTACGTCACAAAACGCCAGCTGCTCGACGTTCAGGAATGGTTTCCCGCTCGTAAATGTTTTTGTCCAGAATTGGTGGGTATGTCACTTGCGCGCCGACAGAACGTTTTGTCAATGACAAAATGGAGGTTAATAATCAAGACGTCTGTGACGTTGCGAGGTCACGTGTCACGCCTTCGCCACACCGCAAACGCCAACAAAAAGTGGCGTTAGAAAACTTCAGGTGTTCCGAGAAGCGTAATACTTGGCTTGCCTTATTATACCCAGCGAGAGACGACACATTATCTTGTCCGGTGAGGCGTGTCGGACGCAAATACTGTGGGCTCCCCAGTTGTCGCGCATGTGCGTGTCTGGTCGCGTTTGAATCTGAGTAATCTGAGTGCGATATAGAACCAAACTCTTAGTCACGCCTTGCATCATGCATCGGTCAGGAGTCCAACTGTCAACCAACAAATACATTGGTGTCTATGGTAGCCAAAAGACCTTGCCAGTTAGGATCCTTTTCACTGGCATGTTCAGGCCTAGAGGTGCCCAAAGCGACTTTGATGGTATAGTGCTATTATGTTGTCCACACGTTATGTAATTTGTAGGTCGCTCTCTTCCTGGTAAAAGTTACTCTAAACGAAAGGACATCAGAAAAGCAAGAGTGTTCACTGTTCCTTGAAGCGTGATTTCGAGCAGTAGATTGTCGCACGGCAGCTTTTAGTGCGCAGCAAATATGTTAATGTTGTACTTTGGATGAATTGATTTCATATTCACAAACGTACTCTTTTAATACATAAGTAATATGCAAACAGCGTTCCCCAAAACGCTATTTCTAGCACTGGAATGTTCTACAGCAGCTTGAAGTCTCCTAGAGGTATTCTTGCGAAAACCGCCTATTTGTTACAATTGAAGTATATGTTGAACGAATTGAACTCATATTTACAAAAGTGCACTTTTTGTTAGATCGCCAACATGCAAATGCGATTCCCCGAAATGCGATTTTGAGCACGAGTCATCTATGGCAGCTAAAAGTGTGCTGAAGATAAGTTTAGAAGACTTCTCGTTTGATAGAACTGACGTATACTTTTGAGCAATTATTTCATTTATATGAAAGTAATTTTAATACATTAACTAGATGCTAAAACCGCATATTTTTTTCATGTATTTAAAGCTTACTTGAAGCACGCTTTTAGTTAGGTATTTTTCACATACGTTAAGCATATATTTAGATACCGAGCATTAATGTTTAATAATTGGTTTTTGGAGGGAAAGGAAATGGCGCAGTATCTGTCTCATATATCGTTGGACACCTGAACCGCGCCGTAAGGGAAGGGTAAGGGTGGGAGTGAAAGAAGAAAGGAAGAGAGAGGTGCCGTAGTAAAGGGCTCCGGAATAATTTCGACCACCTGGGGATCTTTAACGTGCACTGACATCGCACAGCACACGGGCGCCTTAGCGTTTTCCCTCCATAAAAACGCAGCCGCCGCGGTCGGGTTCGAACCCGGGAACTCCGGATCAGTAGTCGAGCGCCTTAACCACTGAGCCACCGCGGCGGGGCGCATTAATGTTCAGGAACCTATTTCGTGCATTTTTGTTGCATTATTGAATGTAAAATATATCCAAAATACAATATACGTTTGTTGCCATGTATTACAAGCTTATTTATCTTCGCTGAGGGTCAGTGGGACAAAGCAAGGAGCTAACTGGCACAAGTGTCTGCACAGCTTCCTGGCCTGCCTAAGCGCCATCTTAGGTAATTTATCTGGCCCCGTTCTGGTTTATGCGTGCTAGCGGAGATACGTGTTCCTACGTCATTGATCATTTACATGCGTAAACAGTACTGTCTGTTTTCAACTATACCTCTAGCACCCCTCAGGCCCTGCTATTCTAAACTAATTACGCCGGAAGTGTAGTGGGGAACGACATTGCTTGCTTAAACCTTGTTATGCAAGGTAAACAGTTTCTCGGAGACTCAGGCAATATGTGCAATGTTTGAGAGCTGCGGGGGGCTCGCCGTTGCCCGCAGGGGAGGAATGCCTTCAGGTATGACCCGACGAAACGCAGATATTATAATATGTGGCTTTGTCTGGCGGAGTCAGATTGAAAGTGCCGTGGATTGAGCTGCTCATGTTGTACTTAAAGTGGCGCATTCGACAAATGCTTGAAATAGGAAGCCTGCTCTCGACAGCACGTCTCTGTGCCACCGATGCCGAAGACAGCACGAAATATTCAAATGCTCATATTATTACTAAAGTATGAAAAATTGCGTTTAATTTTTTAGTTGGGTCAATAGCAGCCGAAAGGCATATGCATTTTATCGCGCATGCATTATATAGGTTTTACATTTAGTCAAAACAATAATGATAATTGCAAACCTTTCCAATAAATTTGCAGAAATCCCTGCTGTTTTGCAACCTTTGCCAACTGTAGGGTCTAGTAACTTCCCTGAGTACGATACTTTTGACATATTTATATTCCTTTTAAATTCAAGGTCGTAGGTTCTTTACGTCCTGGAATGTTAATGGCTCGAGAAGCGCCTAATTTTCAGAGAACTACGCAACTTTATTTAGCTAGATGCCTCGCAATATATAGTCTATCTATACATCTGGGTACGCACAATGCCTCCTAAGCGGCAAGCAGGTTTTATTGGTTTTACAAACCGCTTAGACCTAGTAGTTTACATTTAGTGGGTGACATTATTTCCCACGAATTCAGAAATGTTCCCTTTTCTTTCTGCTCAGTTGAATTATGGCGTGCTTTGGGCTTAACATTCGTTTTCCTCGCAAAGAAGTCCTACTGCAAAAATTTATTTCGATCACGTTAAAGGCATTATATGGTTCAAAGATTGCGGAGACCAGCTAGCAGAGCGTTTGAATTGCAGTTTTTTTACTGAACGGTGTTCCAGAAAATTTAGTGCACTTTTAGCTTGGCAACGCATCGACCGACTTTTCTTATTCAGCCCCCCAAATACACACGCACACATAAAAGAAGTTCTGAAGAAATACATGCGCTTTTTCCTGTATATTTAACACAATAATTAGTAAATTATGTGTATTTAAGATTTTTTTGCAAGATATCAGTCCCGTGTACTCAGTTTTTTAACAGTTCGCGTTAAAGAAAGAGGCCATGTTTCATTTTCTTTGCAGGTTTACTTGTGCAGCCAAGGATTTTAGAAAGCAGAGCTGACGACGCCAATTTATTGTTGCATATTCATGAAAATCTAATAATAAGTCTTGAAAAGACTTCAATATTGGCAGAGGAATTATTCATTACGTCATCGAAAGGCATCGGCTCTGAAACTCTTGTTGTAAGTTCCACCATACACCAACACCCTTGGCCAAATCGAGTGCGTAGCTTTCTTGACCCTGACGACAAAATTCAGCTATATTTTAAAGAACTTTCGCAGGATTTGTAAGCATCGGAATGACCTACTTTTCAGGATAGCTGAAAATGTTTTTAACCTTGGCACTGACAAAATTACTTGCGCCCAGTGTGGTGCTTTTCACATTTTTTTTACGACATAGAGAGACAGAAAAAAATTCTACAGGCGCATGGTACTTCAAGGCGCGCCTAGGCGTTTTACGCATGTGAATTTCAGACCCGCAATCCGGGATATGTGAGAAATCGCTGTGCTTGCCGTAGGGACGAACTTTATCGGTAACAACAAGCTTATAAAACATAAGGAGTAATTTTATTTAAGAAACGTGTGATCTTTTCAAGCATAGCTTCCTTTCTAAGCACACTAAACTGCGATAAACAAACAGGCCCGGACAGTAGTCTTCGATCATTCACATATACAGTTTTACTTGAACTTATATCAACGATAACTTCAAACGTTATTCTCTAATAAATATACATCTATGATATACGCTAAGTTATTAACTGTGCATTTTATTTAACAGCTGTATGGACGAGACTTGGAAACTGACTTGTACCTAAATCGACGCCATCAGTCTGCTCTTGCTGTTAAGGCACTGGGGTATGGCGTAGAGGTCGTAAGTATTTTTCAGTGCACTACTGTTCCTGAAAAAAAAAAAACAGCTGCAGGAGACTATTTTCGACATGAGTAAAAAATGTACCGCGTAATCCGTAATCGCCAAAAAAGTTATTATTCCGTGCTTAGACCATAACTTTGACGCACCGATTTCTAACACATCTCTTCAGCAAGGCAGAAGATGCGTATTGAAACATACCTTCATGAAAAGGCATCTGCGTAAATGCAACTAAGCACATACTTCGCAATAAATTTCATAAAAGTAGCTCAGTGATCCTAAGTATAAGATGTGTTTTTTCAGAAACATCAGTAAAAATTACAGGACTTTGTTTAGGTGATCTTTCAGGCGAATATATTGAGTGTTTAAGAGTGCAGGCCCACGGACCATGGTTTGCTTCAATACTCATTAACTGAATATGCTGGCGTGATTCAGTAGCATAGCTAATGATAAAATTGCCACTGACAATTTTTTTTTGTTTTCAGAGAGGCTTGCTTACTAACAAGCTAAGGATTGCTCCAGTCCGTGTACAGTGGTTGGATGACGGTGCGTCCCTCCACGAACTTGCTAAAGTGAGGGAAAGAACAGATGATTCAAAAGAGAAAAGTAAGTTCGTTATTCCTCAGGACAGCGGTAGACACACACGCGTGCCAATCACAGCCGAAAGATTGCCGGGATCACAACGAGTGAATCTTATGCAGTAGGCGGAGAACTAGAGAAAAACATGCAGAACACAGAAAATTAACAAAAAAAGGGTGGTGGTGGAAGGCGAAAGAAAAAGTTAAAAGTCACTACAGCCCTGAGGGGCAGTTAATGTCTTTTGGTTGAAGTGACAAGGGTAGCGAGAATTGCTTAGCACCTCGCAAACCAGTGAAGATGCACATCGCACCTTTTATTGTTTGTTAAACTCGTGAAGATGCCGCTTTTTCCTTTGCGTCTTAGATACCAACAGATGCCAAACAAAATCTTTATTAAGAAGGACGCAATTTACTATGATATTCTATAGATACCGATTAGTGGAAACAAACACAAACGCCTCACAAGAAATTTCACTGTCTCAATGAGGAGCTGTTATTATCGCAGCCATGAAAAGCCTCATAGAACTCAGGGTTGTCACCAGCTACGAACATAACAAAGCAAGGAGGAAGCAGGGTCGGCAACCAAACATATTCATTGGAGCACCGCTTTTACAGCTTCCTTTATGTCTACTACAACACTGCATAATTTTGAGGATTTTTAAGGTATTTTCATTTCATAACTTTGTTTCTACGTGGCGCTTTTTTGCACTATAAAAAAACAAGTTATCAATATCTAACGCAACGATAAAAAACTTTTTCGGTGTTGACAACTAAAGTTCAATCTTTACAACCGAAAGCCAAGTTTGCGGCTCATTTTCGTGGAAAAGGACGAGACGCTTGAACGCACACACGAAGAGCGCGTATAAGTTAGCGGCTAGGAGTCACAACATAGCGTCGTGTTGTGGATTAGTTTCGGCCACGTCTAGGTCGTCCACATGAAACGAAAACCCACTGCAATGTTCTTTTAAGCGTTAACTGCTTTTGTGTCCATTAATTAAAAACTCATTCGTCTATGCTGTATGTACACATGCGCGTACCATGAGACTAGAAGCGTAAGAAGCGGTACTCTCCGGAAGCCCGCGCCGCATCACCTCTCTTTTGTGGGTGCGCAGCATGGCTATTCGACACCATACACTCTCTTCTCGTGCAAGTTTCTCTAGTAGTCTTGCTGCGGCAAGAAGTATATGCACTGCCCGAATAAACAAAGTGCATTGCACACCCAGCAAGACCTTTCTTACCTTTCTATGGCATACGTCGAAAGAAGACAGTCATCATCAGCAAATGGCGCCAAAGTTGACGCCTAAATCAAAGGCCTTCGATGCCACAATTTGGAACCGGACGATATCTTAGTGGCGCCCTAGAGCTTCTACTGAGATTCGGGATAAATTTTAAAGAAATTAACGGCTTCGCTTCCCAACGCATCAGAAAACTTAATTACCATTGCACATGCTGGGTGTTGTAAGTGGTATACGTAGCACTGTCGGCGCCACTGCAGTTACACCACCGTGCATGAAATATAGGTGTGCTTTCAGTGCATCGTAAATCACTGAGTAAAAGTTCAGGTCGTACATATTATTACACTTACATACAGACGAAGAGCACTTATCACTATCTTAGTCGTCGTCATCATCGCACCCAGCTTTCTTGGACATTCAGCAGCTAGTGTTATCTGTTGGCCGTCTGTAACGAAAACCGAGCAACTCGATGGCGGTAAATTTAACTTGTCAGTTTGAGACACCAACACACTTTCGAGTTATTTCGCGCAAACAGGGCAATTATCTTGGCTGACTCTTCCTCCTCGGTGAAACATTTTACCTGTAAATTGCATTCTACACTTCCGCCTACTGTTCACGATGAGCTTAGGAAACCAATAGCGTCTATAAAACATCCAAAATTTTAGCAGCGACTTTGATTGTTCAGCGTCACGTTGCTTGTGGTGGAAGCCGTTGGCACTAGAAGCGTTCGTTCTGATTTCCTGGACTTGCATACGTTCGTCGTGCGTTTACAAATGCTCTCCGGTGATGGTGGTGCACCCGGAGAATGAATCTGTCGTGGTGTGCACAGTGCCGGAAGTGTAAGGACGGAACGGAGAAATTGCCAAGGGCGTTGTGGCTGTTAATCGGGAGATAAGGAAGTTAAGCCAGGAGAAAGGCTTTGAAGTGGCAGACATAAACAGGGAAGTGCATAGAGCATGCTTTGGCGGAGGCTTTACACGAGATGGCATCCACTTTAATAGAAAGCTAGGAGCCGAGATCGGGTGGCGCCTGGCAGGCCGGGCAGTAGCTTTTTTTAGGGAGTCCACTGCGGCTCAGGGCATAGGGGTAGGCAGAAGCAAAGTAGAAAGTGTAGCAATGGAGGGTAACGCCAATGAAATGGCCACTGGGAGGTCAGGAAGAAAACTACAAAAAGAAATTTAACACCAGGATCAGGTACATAAACATGAAAAACAGTAGAAAGAGAGTGAAGTGGTTAGAGATAGAACCGCAGTTGAAGGACGAAGAAATAGGTGTATACGCGCTTTGCGAGACACATCTCAGGGATCAAGAAGACCCACAATTTACTGATGGCTACGTCTGGGAAGAGAGCAACAGAACAACAATGGAGAGGAAGGGAGGAGGAGTAGGTATGCTTCACATCAAGGAACAAATTTGCAAAGAATAAAGTCAACTTGCAAAGAACATGTCTGGGTATCAGGTACAATTGCCGGTAAAATGATATGGCTAGGAGTAGTTTACTTACGGACAGGGGACAAATGCAGGCAAGAGAACAAGGATATAGTTAAGTGTCTCAATGACGATATAAAGCAGTTTGGAGAAGGCGCCGATATTATTCTGTTGGGGGACATGAATGGCCACATCGAGGATCTGGATGGATACACAGATTGTAACGGGAAGTTGATGCTAGACTTCTGTGAGCGACACAACCAAGTTATTGTAAATAGAGAAACTAAGTGTGAGGGACGAATCACGTGGGAATCCCGAAACAGGCAAACGACCATTGACTACTGCTTAATCTCGCAGGGGATGTATAGCAAGCTCGCAATAATGGAAATAGACGAAGAGGGGAAATACAACCTCGGTAGTGATCATAAGCATATTAGTCTACAGTTGAGAGCCCTGCGCAAAAGAGAAATGAAGGGGAGTCAAAAAGAGTACGCAAAATTAAATGAACAAATAGCGCAAATAGCTGTCTACATAGAGGAAGCAATAGAGACACATCCCACGGAGAAGTGGGATTATAATAAGTTAGAAGTACTCATCAGTACAAAAATAAAACAACTAAAAGGAGTAAACCGCTGCAGAGGAAAGAGGAAGCCACGAAGTTGGTGGAACAAGGAAATTAGGGAGGCCATCGAACATTGACGGTTGGCATCACGGGAACACAGACAAGAAAATAGGGCACAGTTATCTGAAGAGGAAATAGGCCGAAAATGGGTATCTTATCGACAAAAAAAACAGCAAGTGCAGGTCCTCGTCCAGGCTAAAATAAAGCAGACCTCTCATCGCTGGCTGGCTGAAGTTCGCGATGCAACTAAAGGGGGGCCAAGAAAATTCTGGAACCGTATAAGCAGTCTGGGAAAAGCGAATCACTGAAAGCAGGAACAGAATCACGATGCCGAGGCAAAATGTTTAGAGGGAGATGACACTGTGAACTACATTTCATCAGTTATAGCTCATTCATTTATAAAAACGATAAAATAATCACCCCAAATGAGGGAGCAACACAAGACAGCACAATAAAAAAAACAGCGTGGAACTGACAAATTTTAAGGGGGAAAAGGCGGAAGCAAATATTCCAAGATGTACGTCCGCAGTGATCGACGAAATTCCAATCAAGCTAATTAATGAACATAGCCCAAGAGGCAAGGAAACGCTGATAAAAGTATTGGAGGCAGTCATAACAAATCAGCAAATACCGCACAGCTGGAAACAGAGTAAAATAAATTTGATTTAAAAAAGGAAAGGCAATAAGACGAACATAAAATCCTTCCGACCGATTACGATAACATCTGTTACATACAGGCTGCTGATGCATGCGGTGAAAATAAAAATGCAGTCATGGGTAGAAAGTAATAGAATACTCGGACAACTTTAGAACGGGTTCATAAGTGTTGGGCGCTTAGATGATAGCCTGTTCGTGCTTACCCAGTGCATAGAAATAGCTAAGGCGGAAAACAGACCTCTGTATTTAGCCTTCTTGGACATAAGCGGTGCATACGACAGCGTTAACAGGGAACTCCTGTGGAACATATTAAAAGGCGAAGGTGTCGGTCATGAGGTAATTAATTTTCTACAGGAAATATATCAAGAAAATGAAGTTGAAATAACATGGAAAGGAATTAAGAGTACAACAACTGTCCAAGTACACAAAGGATTAAGGCAAGATTGTCCTCTGTCACCGCTGCTGTTCATGCTTTATATGATAAGTATGGAAAGAAGGCTACAGCAAGCAATCTAGGTTATGATCTGTCGTATACATTACGCGGAAAGGTTGTTGAGCAACGACTACCGGGTTTAATGTATGCGGACGACATTGTACTGTTAGCAGAGAGCCAGGAAGATTTGCAAACTTTGGTGAATTGCTGTGGAGACAAAGGAGACAGTCTAGGTTTCAGTTTTAGCTCAACTAAGAGTGTTGTAATGGTTTTAAATGGTACAACTGATCAGGAGCTTACAATACAAGGCCATGAAATACCCCCAGTGGCCGAATACAAATATCTCCAAGGGTATGGGTAAGCGAAGGGCGTATGTACACGGAGAAGCACGAACAGTCTCTCATAGCAAAAGGGCGAAGAGATGTCGGGATAATGAAACATAGGGCATTGTGGGGGTACAACAGGTATGAAGTCCTCAGAGGTATTGGAAAGGAATAATGGTGCCGGGGCTTACTTTCGGGAATGCGGTTCTGTGCTGAAGGGCTGAAGATCAGTCGCGATTAGAAGTAAGTCAGAGAACTGTTGGAGGATTAGCACTAGGTGCCCACGGGAAAACCACAAACGAGGCAGTACAGGGGGATATGGGCTGGGCAACGTTCAAAGCACGGGAAGCTCAGAGTAAAGTACTATACGAAGAACGCCTGAGGAAATTGGACGATAACAGGTGGGCAGCTGAGGTATTTAAATACCTGTGCAGAAAGAGCGTTGACACAAAGTGGCGGAAACGAACTAGAAAGCTGGCCAGTAAGTTTGCCAGTACGAGGAAAGAGAAAGAAAGAGCATTAAACGACAGGTTAAAAACGTCGAAGGTAAATATTGGACAGATTCAGTGGAAAAGAAGCATAGTGTGGAACTAAATCGATGCAGGAAAAGGCAGATCAGGAAGGAAGCGTTTTATGATAACTCAAGAGGCAGTGCCCTCCTCTTTGTAGCTTGGCCAGGGTGTCTTAGAACGAGCACCTACAAAAAGAAATTTAACGAAGATGACACATGTGCTCTGTGTGGTAAATCTGTAGAAACAAAAGAACACCTCATTCTAAAATGTGATGGTATCCATCCCGATGTCGATGCAGGCACAGTCACTCTTCCTGAGGCCTTAAGGTTTAAAGATAACAATATTCATGTAAATAAATTGGAGGATTGGAGGATTGGTGGCTCAAAACCAGAGAGGTGACATAAGTTTTAAACTGTAGGAAGACGTATTTTTACAAAAATGGCGAATTTTATTAACAACGTACAGCAGAGTTGAACAAAAATAAAGGAAAAAAACTGAGCATGGTGGCAACTACCACTGCCCCATTTCAAAGGGGACGCTCCTACCTTCCATTCATGATGAATCAGGAATAATGAAGCGTGACTGAAAGGCCGACACCCAGTCCGGCGGCCCCGCCCACTCGGCACAATTGCTGGTCTGCCGGCGCAGGAGGAATCCCCCGTTGGGCTGAACTTCCTGGTACGCGGGCACGGCGTGGCTGACTGGCTGATGGATCGGTACCTGCGTAAGGTCTGAAATAATCTGACCAATAACCATTGCATAACCGGCTTATGTAGACGGGCTGTGAAGGAGGGTGGAGCCTGAATGGGCTCGCCAACTTTGAATCACGATTGTGCGTTCTCTGCTGCGCGTAGAAGTGTATTACTTTGCACAGATGCTCAACAGACCCTTACCTAGCGACTGAGTGAGTATGTACCTTGTGGACAAATGATGTTTCAGGGCCATTTTAACAAGCACCAGGCAGAGATACGTCAGTGCTATGAGTCGGACGCGGGCGACTCCGCGGCCCACAGAATATAAGGCAGGAAAAAGAGTAATGTATGGAGAACATAATTTTCACAGAAATAAAGGTTCTCCATGGAAATCAAATTTTGTTTGACTTCTCCATTTCCACCATTGACAACTACATTGCGAAGAGCAGCCTTTCATATCAGTTTATTTCCATACTAAACTGGTTTACTATAACTTGAAGAGCAAAGCTATGAGATCTGGTAAGCACACAAGTTATTGTTCAAATAATTAGACACGCACTCTAATGAAAGTGGGAAAAAAATGAGCCCGGTTATCCCGAGCTACATACCTGTCAGAGGGTTACATTAGCATGAATCTTTGCGAGTTAGTTTCATGGTAGGCGTGCTAATGCGTTTACCGCCCTGTTTTTTCAACCTCGCGAGTCCAACCTGATGACAACGAAGTGACCGCAAGGTTAAAATTTCGCCGTAATATCCTACTGAAATTTTCTTGTTTATGCCCCTACACCTTGTCCAAACCCCCTGCGTGGGTATGTGCCATATTTACTGAGGCAAAGAAGAAGAAGAAGATTCGAAGCACGAGTGTGTCCACTGGCTAGCCGTGTATCTCATTTCAAGGCGTTTGGCGGCGATTTATTTCAACCCCACCTATACCAAATAACAATGAAGTTTGTTCGACGAACGGGAAAAGAGATCGGATGGGGCCACGTCATCATCTACACCCAACGCTTCGGGCGAAAACGGCTACATTTTGGCAGGAAACATACGCCTTAACAGTTGGCTGCGTGAAAGCAAGTCACTAATGCTTGGCAAGAATTGGGGCTAAAATTACTGCTTATTCACAATGCGTTGGTTTGAATATTATCAGTGGGAAAAAAAGAGGTGTAGAATATAGGGTGAAGTTTAAGTTTCGAGCTCACTTTTCAGCTCTGCCGCGAAGCAGTAAAACATTGTCAATTTTTCTACAGAATATTTTGTTGCCTATTTTTAATGTCGCTTTCTTCTCTTTCTTTTTTTAGCTAACGAGACGAGTACCAGCTTAGAGTCAGAGGAATATGTGTCATCTTCTACCTACGGTGAGCATACAGAAATAGAAGGAACGACCCTGATGGACTGTAATTTTTTTTTTGGCTATACCGCAAAACACAACAGCGCGGCCGCGCTCCTGCTGCAGCTTTATAATTTTACGATTTCCTGCTACTGCCGAATCACTGCTGTTACCGGTGTCTTGTACAGCAGAGGTTTTGTGTAACTGAATTTGTGCAACCATGGCGCGTTCGAGGCTGCTGATATTGCGACGTGGTAGCGCCTAGTCAAACAACGCGTTTTAAATTTCGAGGATTTATTTAAAATTTTCAGCACGCGGTCCAGCATTTACGAAAAAAATTTGCTCCCTGGTTTGGGATAAAGATTTTCCTAATTGATCTTAACAATGAACAATTTATCTCAGTCGCATTTCGGCTATTGAATGCGACGCTGGTGGCAACGTCGCTGTTCACCAGGCATTAGGAGAATGATTTGCTTAAAACTGAAGAAGGCCTGTGTGTGATTAAGTGGGAGTACTGCGCCGTTCGGAAGCAGGTTTGCAAGAGCCGACCGCACGATAGAATCCATCCGAACTGCAGCGGGGTGCACACCATGGTGACCGACGTTACTCCCAACGGGCCCCGTTGTGCTCTTGCCAGCGGGCGGATGGTGGCCTTGCCATCTTGAAGCCTCCTTCTCGGCTCGCGTCAACAATGACACCCGTTCTAGTGGGACCAAAGTTTCGCCCCCGCGTAGCTTCAATTTGCTGAGCCCGCTGAGCCCACATTCTTGAGTGGTACTCGACTGTAGTACAGAGAGTTAACCTAAATGTAATCTTGACCGGGTCAAAATGCGTTTTGAAATTAATTTGGCATTACCAGAACTGGTCCTCTCGCGTGATATATACTGCACTCACAATTACGCGGCCTTACCAGTTTCATTACAGTCACCGTGCAGTAAACACGCCACAGTTCACAAAGCATGAGCGCAATGCAGAGTCGGAAACAGTCCAGCAAACGACTGGCTCCGCCTTCGCGAGCAGCCATATTTGCCCTCCCCGGCGCGGAGACGATATGTAGAATGCTACGGCGGCGGAGCAGTGCGCCGTACGGCACGAGGTTATTGGAAAATGTGAGAGCCTTATTGATGAAGTTTGCTTATTCCGGATATTTAAACTTTGTTCATTGTCTAAGTCATCGTTGTAAACTGCAGTTTTTATACTAGAAGGAGTATTTCATTCTTTCAAAGACTACGCGTGATATCTAGATAATGAAGTAATATGGAATACGTATATGAAATAGACGCCGTAACTTGCGAAAATAAACCATTAACACGGCAGGTGTCATAAAGTGTGACGTAAGTGGCACAACCGTAAGGACTTGGTAGTTTGCGCTCAGAAAATGAAGCGGCTTGCTTAATAGATGGAGATCCAGCTGTGAACCAGTCGAACCAGGGCAAATGGGAGAAGGTGGTTTGCGAGAACTTCAAGCAGTTGTTGTGGTGGTGCCCGTGAGATTGAGATTAACGCTTTCTCATTTCTCCTGCGGTTAACAACTTAGCTAGAAAACGCAAACATTAAGTTTCTTTCAACTGCCAGCGTATTTGTATTGTCCTTAGCTTGATTCGATTAGTGATGTGGGAGAAGAGAAAGCAATCGGTTCGAAATGAAATAATTAGTTTTTAGAATTCATTGAATTGTAATTCCAGTCTAATAGCGTTAAATATACTCGTGCATCGGGTGATTATTGGCAATGCACCACAAATTCATTGTTTCGTTAGGTAATACGGTAGAAAATATATTTGCTTACCTGAATCGAATCCGATCAGGCTCAAGTCGGAGCAGACACTAACGAGGTGAAGGCTACTTCGTTTCGACATGTCGAAAAAAATATCACTTTCGAATGACGATAAAATCGAGTCATCTTGCACATAAGCTCTCTCAACTGGCGAAGGGTGTAAATTCGATAAATTAAATGATTTTATTTCCTAGTGAGCGAATAAACCTCTATAGCATAGTAATTCAAGCGCTATATGTGTCACCCTGAAACCACTATTTCGGTAGGTTTCTGTTTAGAGTGCAGCCGGTGGCGTCCGCCGATTTTCACAGCGTCTTGGCTAACCCCGTCACACCTCCTAGCATGACATCCCAAGTGGCGAGCAGATTCAAACGAAATAACTACGGCATAAAAAAAAAAACAGTGACATTATGACAATCGGTCGATACCATTGGCTCCAGGCTCTCCTTTAGAGGTCTTTACCGCTCCGTTCCTAAGGTGCATTCGACTATATAATGCGCATTCATAGACAACAATGTTTATTTAAGCGCTAGGTTTCACTTCGGCATAACCCCCCTCCCCATAAAAAAATATATATTACTTGCCGGAAGATTTCTTGTTCCCTTTCTATTCCTTTCATAAGTGTAGACAGTAGGCGCCTTGATTCACACCAACTCGGCAGCGTCTTTCTTTTATTAATCTCATTTTGGTAGTGTTTTTTAGATCTCAGTTTCTTATTGAAATCTATATGTAGACTTACCATATTTTCTTTCTTTAGGTACACCGTGGCAGCATGCTATCCTCCTGTTTTTTTCTATTCAGAGCGCGATTTCAGGCAGAAAATTTTCAAAAACTGTTTCTACATTAGAAACGATCGCATACCACACTATATAGGAATAATCAATTCGCATCTGTGTTTTATCAATATCTGATAACGTTATCTGTGTCTCGCTAATTTTATCTGCCTTATTTGAAAGCCTAATAATTTTTTGTTATTGATAGCGCGTACATAAGGCACATATTTTTTTTCTGCTTTCCTCACTTCTTTCTTCTAATGCCATCCTCTCCGCTGCACTTTGCGCGGCGGCTTATAAAACTTCTGCTTATGAGGGGCGGTAGTTTCTAAGCTTTTCTCCCGGTCGCTGTCATACCACTGTCGGAGACTTGTGCCTCCCATTAGAAGTTTGTCGCACGCTCCAATCTAAGCCACTGATCAGAATGGAGGGCTCACTCAAGACATACAACGCACCCCTTTTTAATGGATCGAAATAACATCACCTTCCTTCCAAGATTTTGTCCTGATACTATACTATACTGATACCATATAGATCAGTGCATGAATCCTTGGCTACTTGAATTATCCTACCTGTAATGGTGACGGTATTTCATTTCTTGTCTCTTAGTCCGCAGGACAAATTTATTCCGATGCCTAGATTTCTCTTGACCACAGTAGGCTACCTCAATATTTAGAACAGGCTCGATTCTGTGTACATTATAGTTGCTTACGTCGGTGACCTTAAAGGAGTACGGCATAAAATTTCGAACGTAAGCAAATGATACGATTTGTTTCATGGTCGTAAGCAGATTCCTTCAAGCAAGTTGCAGTCTCGGGTGTTCAGTTGATCACAATTTATAACCATGTTCACGTCGATCTGAGGAGCCGCTTGGCATTTCTACACATATCCATCGATATAAATGTGCACTTCGCCCCCAATCATCGAATCCACCTGTGAACCACCAGCCTTTGGCAAGGACGCCGTCGCCATCAAAAATGTGTCTGTCCAGGCTAACCAGAAGTACATCAGGACGTCATGGTGCACTTCAGAGCTGGTGCCAAATGAGACCGAAACTGCCAGTAAAAAATTGTCAACTATTCAAACCGCCACAGGTGTTCTGAGCTTATTATCATGTTTATGAGGCCCATAGGCGTCTTTTCAAGGCAAAGAAACGGGTACCCAAAAACATTGTGTCTTTACCCCTATAATCTTATCAACTCTGAGAATTCTACCAGTAGTAGTCTATTTATGCGGTTCGAGGCTCTCATGCTTTAGCGTTCTGCTATGAGTTTTTCGCTTCATTTTCGAGATTACCATTATCGTGTCTAGCTACCGTAATCCTGATTCCACTCTAATTCTAATTCCATGATTTGTAAAGCGTTAATTTTTGTGAATTCTGTGAAAACTTTTTCCAGATACTCCTATAACCTATCCTATTGGACCCCGCAGCCTTGTCGCCTGCCTGTTTCTTGCCAGAGTTGGCAGTGAAATCAGCCATCAGTACACTATACCTCGTTAACACTTGGCTCGTCCCCACGTCTCCACAGAACTTTACGGCTATCTAGTAATCATCTGCGCTATCGGCAGCCCTTCTTGCGAAAGAGAATTTTTATAGGTTGCACAGGTTTTGTGCCCAGCAGAGCAACTGGTGCGTGAGGTTTTTTTTTAGCCCTGCTGCTCAAAACAGTACCCAGAGACGTGAGGTTCTGTGCCAGCTATATCACTTTCTCCACTCATACTAAAGTGATTGAGCGCCACAGTATGGGTGGCATCCAGTGCCTAGAGCAGAAGAATAACGCAGATAATGCAGACTTGTCTGCCCATAGCTAGAAGACGGATAACGTAAAAAGGGATTCTTGGGTGAGTTGGTATGACATTTTCCTCAAAAACAGCGCGAGCTTGGATGAGCACTAGAGGAAGACACAGACGGGCGCTGAATTGCCACTGAAATTGTATTGCTTGGACTGTGGAAGTAAATAGGTGGACACAAAATAACAAAACTAAAAACAACACACACATTCATTCATGACACTGAAGGAGCCCATCGCTAGGTCGCTTGCATGTGGCTAAAAAGTGCAATTCTTTAGATAAAATTGCGAAAGAGGGGCTGCTGATGCATGTCTCTGCTGATAGATTATTTGTTCAGATTCAATTATTTCACCCGTTTGCTGATTTTTGTGCTCACTTGTGACCTCGGTTTTCTTGAAGTCCGGCTGCCAATTTTTGCTGTCACAATCTCTGCTGTAAATGCGTAGATGCCCTTTCACGGTGTTATACACGTTGTTGTGTTCTTCGAGGCGTTCTTTAAGGTGTCTGCCCGTCTGGAAAACGTATTGTTTGCCGCATGATAGTGAGATGAGGTAGACAACACCTTCTTGGCAAGCCCCGACACGGTTCTCGTTATCATTCGACGGAAGCCCAGCTAGTGTGATCACGGTAAAGCCGATTTCACAGACGCTCCGTCACAAAGTTCCTTTTTTTCTCCTCCCCCTCTCAACCCTCCTACTTCTTTTCTTACCGTCATCTCTCCTCACTCGCATGTTCGTTTTGCACCAGGGAATATGTAAGTACATTATTAGTTTTGCTTTGAACTATTATTTCAGCTGAGCTAAGAGAACTGTGCAGAAAATAGACTCAATGGGAGCCAATTAGGGAGCAAATATTTTTACGGTGTGCCATTCTTTCACAATGGCAGGAGGAGAGACCGGCTCCGGTGGAGATATCTCATTTATACTCATCGAAAAACCAAAGGACGATTCTTAGAGATAGCCTTGCTGCATCACGTACAGTTAATCAAGGAACGGTTTTCAAAGATTTCTTGGTAATAGCTTTCGGTAAATAAGTTAGCCGCAAACTCCACATTCTAGGATGCTTTGGCACAGAACGCTGAATGCAAGGCTATGTATAATCTAGTATATGCATGGTAGGCAAAATGCCATACACCGCAAAAGAATCGGAGAGGAGTGCCTCTTTTTTTCGCTTTTCGTTAGCGTTCATTTCCTTAACTTTGATGCATTTTAAACGAATTAAAAAAAAAGTAGATCATCTGCAAAAGTTTTGTGAAAATTATAAATATTTAATTTTCTCAGAGAATCCATCACCTAGATGGTCAGTGCTTTTTTTCTTCTATACCATGTCGATATACATGAGCGCTTTAATGAGAATTGAAGTGTCTAGGGCAATGATTTACAGGAATTATAGGTGACTTAAAACAAAACATGTCATTTCAGCAGCTCATTTATCATTAAGGTGCAAGTAATCTGGACAATGGAATCTCTTTGCATGGCAGCCACTGCGGAGATAAGTTTTCAGGGAAGATATTAGCAGCGAAATAGGAGCGATGGCGTAGAGGTAGAACATCCGCCTCGCGTGCAAGAGCACCGGGGTTCAAACCCTGGTGCCGCGCAATTCTCCACCGGGTTAAAAATAAAAAAAAATCCGCGTGCCGATGGAATTGCATAACCAGGCCTTGAGTGCGGCCTGATCTCGGTAACCAGAACCGACAACGCACTCTCTCTCACCAGAGCAGGATTTGGCCACCCTGGTGTAGTACTTGGCCACAACCTTCTATGAACAAACCAATTAACCCTCGGCCCTCAGTCCACAGCGGCTGCAGAGCAACTGACCACGGCGGCGGTCAGACATGTGACGCAGCGGAGGGTGCTAAGAATCTCTGGCTCCGGACAGGCCGCCATTGGAATCTGAACCTGGCAACGTTTAACGCTAGAACTTTAGCTAGTGAGGCTAGCCTAGCAGTGCTGTTTGAGGAACTAGCGGGAATTAAATGGGATGTGATAGGGTTTAGCGAAGTTAGGAGGACAGGTGAGGCGTATACAGTACTAAAGGACGGACACATACTGTGCTATCGCGTTTTAGAGGATAGACGAGAACTAGGTGTGGGATTCCACATTAATAAGGATATAGCTGGCAACGTAGAGGAGTTCTACAGTATTAACGAGAGGGTAGCAGCTATAGTAATTAGGCTGAATAGGAGGTACAAGCTGAAAGTGGTGCAGGCCTACGCACCCACATCCAGCCATGATGACCAGACCGCTGAAAGTTTCTATGAGGACGTAGAATCGGCAATGAATAAAGTAAAATCGCAGTACACTGTACTGATGGGCGACTTCAATGCGAAGGTGGGCAAGAAGCAGGCTGACGACCACGCGGTAGGTGACTATGGCATAAGCTCTAGAAATAGGAGGGGAGAGTTATTAGTCGAATTCGCGGATAGAAATAATTTGCGGATCACGAATACCTTCTTCTGCAAACGAGAAAACAGGAAGTGGACCTGGAAGAGCCCCCATGGTGAGATTAAAAATGAAATCGACTTCATACTATGCGCTAAACCTGGCATCATTCAGGATTAGTCCGTCCTCGGAAAGGTGCGTGAAGAAGCTAGTGAAGAAGAAGACCATTAACGAGTTAGCCGTAAGAGGGAAAGCACAGGAGTTTAGGATAGCGCTGCAAAACTGATATTTGGCTTTAACTGAGAAAGAGGATCTTGATGTTCATTCAATGCACGATAATCTGACATCAATAATTACGGAGTGCGCAGTAGAAGTAGGCGGTAGGACAGTTCGAAAGGATACCGGGAAGCTATCTCAGGTAACGAAAGATCTGATTAAGAAACGCCAAAACATGAGGGCATCTAACCCTACCGATAGAATAGAACTAACGAAGCTATCAAAGTTAATAAAAAAGCGCAAGGTAGCCGACATAAGGAAGTTTAATATGGAGAGAATCGAGCATGCTATAAATAATGGAGGTAGCCTAAAAACAGTGAAGAGGAAACTAGGCATAGGTAAAAACCAGACGTATGCATTAGGAGAAAAGCAGGGCAATGTCCTTAGCAATATGGATAAGATAGTTAACGTAGCCGAAGAGTTCTACACAGACCTGTACAGTAGCCAATGTAATCAGAGCGTTAATGAGAAAGACAGCAGTGCAAAGCAATGCGTCATCCCGCCAGTAACGAAAGATGAAGTAAAGAAAGCCTTAGAAGCAATGAAAAGGGGAAAAGCAGCTGGGGAGGATCAGGTAACAGCAGATCTGTTGAAGAATGGAGCTGACATCGTGCTAGAAAAACTAGCCACCCTGTATACGCAATGCCTTATGACCTCGACTGTACCAGAAGCTTGGAAGAATGCAAATATTATCTTAATTCTTAAGAAGGGAGACGCCAAGGACTTGAAAAATTACAGGCCGATCAGCTTACTATCCGTTGCCTACAAAGTATTTACTAAGGTAATCGCTAATACATTCAGGGCAACGTTAGACTTTGATCAACCAAATGATCAGGCAGGCTTTCGTAAAGGATATTCCATGATAGACCATATTCACGCTATCAATCAGGTGATAGAGAAATGCGCAGAATATAACAAACCTCTATATATAGCTTTCATTGATTACGAGAAAGCATTCGATTCAGTGGAAACCTCAGCAGTCATACAGGCATTGCGTAATCAGGGGGTAGAAGAGCCTTATGTCAAAATACTGGAAGATATATATAGCAACTGCACAGCTACTATAGTCCTCCATAAAGTCAGCAATAAAATTCCAATAAGGAAGGGCGTCAGGCAAGGAGACACGATCTCGCCAATGCTGTTCACCGCATGTTTACAGGAGGTATTCCGAGGCCTGAATTGGGAACAGTTGGGAGCAAGAATAAATGGAGAATACCTAAATAATCTGCGATTTGCTGATGACATTGTCTTGCTGAGTCACTCAGGAGGTGAACTGCAAATCATGATCAATGAGTTAGACAGGCAGAGCAGATCGATGGGTATAAAAATTAACATGCAGAAAACCAAGGTAATGTTCAACAGCCTAGCAAGGAAACAACAGTTCACAATTGGCAGCGAGAGCCTAGATATTGTGACGGAATACGTCTACTTAGGGCAGGTAGTGACAGCTGATCCGGATCATGAGAGGGAGATAACTAGAAGGATAAGAACGAGGTGGAGCCCATACGTCAAACTCTCGCAGATCATGAGTGGCAGTTTACCTATTTCCCTCAAGAGGAAAGTGTACAACAGCATAACCTTACCGGCACTCACCTACGGGGCAGAAACGTGGAGGCTAACGAAAAGAGTTCAGCTTAAGTTAAGGACAACGCAGCGAGCCATGGAAAGAAAAATGATAGGTGTAACGTTAAGAGATCGGAAGCGGGCAGAGTGGGTGAGGGAACAAACACGGGTTAATGACATCCTAGTAGAAATCAAGAGAAAGAAATGGGCTTGGGCAGGGCATGTAATGCGATGGCAAGATAACCGCTGGTCCTTACGGGTAACGGAGTGGATTCCAAGAGAAAGTAAGTGGAGCAGGGGGCGGCAGAAGGTTAGGTGGGCGGATAAGATTAATAAGAAGTTTGCAGGCAAAGGGTGGATGCAGCTGGCAAAGGATAGGGTTAATTGGAGAGACATGGGAGAGGCCTTTGCCCTGCAGTGGGTGTAGTAAGGCTGATGATGATGATGATGGTGACGGTGGTGGTGGTGGTGGTGATGATGATGATGATGATGATGATGATGATGATGATGATGATGATGATGATGATGATGATGATGATGTACTTGAATTATAAAAAGTTATCGCCCATTCTGCCCGCGAACTTAATGAGTTATAACTATTCGAATCAAACTGATCCCTTCAATTCTTACTTTTTCAATATGATTTCCAGATGACGATACAGATGAAAGCATGGAGGAAGAAGAATGTGGGTCAAGTTCCAGTTCCGGTGAGCATTCCTGAATTCTTTGCGTCCTTATTTTTCCTTATATGACGAAGCTGAACCGCCTTTTGGTGCGGGTGCATAGATAACACATTTATTGCGTTTTCAATATATGAATTTACTTTAAATCGTCCTTTTCACACATAAAAATATACACAGACTGTTGGAGTTGTTCCTAACGAAACTGAGGAATGTTACATAGCTTTTTTACAGGTTTACAAAAGACAGACCCCAATCATTGTTCATTTAACTAAAATTTTCCCTTTGTCAATGAATAAACATGTATTTATCTTAGACTTTTTCCAAGCGCGTTCGCTCGACATCTAAGATCGACAGAAAGCTTCTAGGCCATGGTTGTGTCTGCGCATGGGTATGCGGCCGCACAGGTTCTTTTTGCCGCAAGATCTAAAAACAAGCAAAACACACAAAAATATCTTTAGGATCACTTAAGGTTCGCCTTAAGGGGGTGACGTGATAGCATTATTAAGTCTGTGGCGACGCACTCTGCGCATATTTGCACACAGCCTCCACCTTGTTATCGTCCGGACCAGCGTAACACGGCCACAGGTTGGAGTGCGTTACCGATAAAAAACAGTGCCACCGCTGCGACACCCGAGGCATTCGTCACCGATGGTGGCTACAAAAACAGGCTTCCCGGCCGGGAAGGAGGGCTTTCGTCCTTCCACTATCGAGACCAGTGTAGCGTTAGTATGCTCGTCCCCTGCCATCGCTAATCGAATGAACAGTTATTACTTTTTTATGTTGGCATTCGTCCTTCAGCAGAAACAACACCCCACAAGTCCTTCAGCAGCATCGGTCCTTTTTGCGTGTCACTTCGAAGAAACGGACAGTGTTCTTGATTTCACGATCACAGAACCCTTACTCTATTCTTAGTAGTAAAATGCGATAGAATTAGAGAAACTTCCTGTGCAAGTAGTCCATTTCTGTCGCCTAGGTTATTCCTATATACCCACGTATGAGCATTTGTTCACTCTCTACGTTACACTCACAGATCACGAGCAGTCCTCATACCACTCCTTGCGCAGTGAGGCAGTGATTAAGCAACTTACCACTTACCCCGCAGGTGGCTGTTTAACACAGCCTTCGGTGGGTCTTGCGAGACGCTGTTTGCTCTTGCCGAGCAAACTCTCGTCACCAACCGTCAATTTCACTCCCACCTGTGACGATGTGCCGTTTGGTCACAATCAGGTGGTCAGGTAGCCACCTGCCACGGTGGGCAGGCATTGGTGACGACACAAGGACACGCGATCTAGGTGTGCTTTTCTCGAAGCACCGACGCCGGGGTTTGCGCTGTACGGGACTCTTAAAATTTCCGCGTTAAAAGCGGCCCTGGTACACGTAGAAACAGAAGGCTTGCACAGTTTGCAACAATAATGGAAGTTAACGCATTCTTTACTGGCAAAGGCATGCTGCCTTACAGTCTGTTGTGGTCTTGAATTTCTAATCGCTTTTAATTATTTTGTGTCAATTCTAAGAACCAAACTTCGCCGCTTTCTCGCATAGTCGTACTGTAAACGATCCACCCGAGCACTATTCGACGGCTCTGTGTGCTCAAGTGCATTCTCTTACTTATCGCATTGATTATAAGGGACCGTTAATTTTAAATCTGCATTCCATCAAATTCTAATCAGCAGTATGTTGTCTTAGGCTCCTAAAGGAGTGAATCTCGAGGCTCCTTTCATACATTCACTTGCACGAAACACTTCGCAAGTAATAAAGGAAGCGCTGAGACACTGTGGAAGGAATTGACAGTACTCTGACATTTTATTCAAAGAGATGGTTTTCATCGTCCAGTGTCTTCGGGCACGCGCCCTCTCTCTCAGTTGTGATCATGTACGAAGCTTCTGCGATGCTCAAGATTGTTGGCGGTATTTGAGGCCCGTCGTCAGGACAAGTTCCTGTCTCTAAAAAATAAAGGCTGGGATATAGCGATTCTTATTCCCCTCCTGACAAGCACGAGTGACTGCGTAAAATTGGTGCTGTGGGGCTCAGGATGATCCCAATAAGCGTATTATTCCCACTTTCTTAATTCTGAGTCGGCTGCTCTCCTAAACGCATTATACCATTCCTTGAAGATGATGACTAGTTGTCCATAGTTCCACACATACCGAACAAGCCGCGGGGCAGGCACTCTTTCTTTGCCCCTGCAGAATGAAGCCCGGCCATCTTCCACGAGCCGTCGACTGAAAAGCCTTGAGAAGACGCATCGAATGTGTGAAGGTGCCGCATTAACCATACCCCTTCTTTTTACGAGTGTCCTGGTTTTGCCCTTGCATATCAGAAGTTAGTTCGTTCACCACCTCACCAGGCGAGGTTCCTGAACGTCGGCTTGTTTTTGCGCGGGCAGTGACGCCAGGGAAGAAAAGGCAGAACATGACGTCCACCAACTCGATCAATTTCTTATCGTTTATGTGAAATCACTTTCACAAATATTTAATTGGGCGATTGTGTTGTCTGCTTTATTTGTATCACTGTAGAACATATAGGTGCTGAACTATAGTCCTAGACTCCGAAGACCAACAAAAATAGCAACAAAACACTCAAGGCCCCTTAATTTGCCAAGAAGTCCGCGATAAGCGTTTTCTAATATCATTGCATGCAAAACTTCCGCATTAGTAGTTTTTAAAGCAACAAAATTGCTTCACTGGAACCCTTGAGTAGTGCTTATGCGAAACTGCTGACCACAGTCAAGCTTTCTTTTTTGAAATCAAAATTATCATGTTCATTTTTCGATAAAATTGTCGTTTATTACGTCACGCTACTGTAGCGCAGCACCAACCTCAAGTAAAGGGTCCTACAGTAGCACAATGAAGTTGACTTTCTCCAATTCCACTTGAAGGGATAATAGCCTTTTAGGTTGAATCTATGAGTGTGTGGCTACATTTTAACAATGAACCTGATCCCGATGACTGGCGGTGGCAAATAGTAGGAACTTTAGAGTGCAAGATGTTTCACGCAAAAAATAACCTCGATGATGTTCATGGAACACACATAGACTCCACTCGACTTCAGACAATTCGAATATCGCTGTCCAGTCGTACCGCGGGCACATACGGCATGCTGTCGATCCTCCGCTTGCTTAACTATACAGCAACTAAGAATTTTAAATTGCTCTCGATTCAATAAGGACCTTCGCATACACGCCTGGTTTCGTTTTATGCGAAAGTCGTGAATGCTTACGCGTGGCTTCCCGAATATTCTCTCTCCTTCGTTTCAAGCAAGGCGTCTTATAGCCAGCACTGCAAACTCTGAGCTCTCTTCGAACAGCGCTGCCCGAACTCTGCAAAAATCTCCCAGGATGACCGAATGAAATTGGGATTTTAAAGCGAAAGTTTTACTGGCCTCGAACTTGTGATTTCGCCGTGGCGGTGCTCCGAGGAGGCACACGACGTCACAACGAGCGCCTCGCCGTGGAGCCGAACCGGTCTGGCCGGGCCGGCGGCAGCTGGCGCACTCGACGCGAAAAAGACATGCTGCAAGTCTCCGCCAGTGCGGTCAGAGTGCGCCGAAGCCGCCGAACGCGTCGGCGGTCAAGCGCAGTTGGAGTATAGAGCGTCTCGCTTTGGCCGACTTGTCGCCGTGCACGCAGCGCGCACGCGCGCGTTACGCCGGAGTATAAACGCGCCTTAACAGAGCCGGCGCATAACCGCTAACCAACGTGTCCGGTGGCGGCATCTCTGGGAGCCACTGAAACCCCCCGCACACTCACTGAATAAAAAATATCTTGTGCCGAGGCTCGGAATCAAACCAGAGCCTTTCTCGTTTGAGGCGAAGATGCGACCACTCCGCCACGACGGCTAAAGCTTTAACAGTGAATAAAGGCGCATCTAGTGAATGCACTCTTCCGATGCAGAAGTCTCCGCGCTTTCGCCACGTATATCCTGGCCTAACAGAGCTAGGCCATCTGCAATTTTTCCTACAACACGAGCCATATTCCATCTTTAAGGGCACTGAGCAACGCATTAAACTTTCTGCGCAAAGAGGAGTGTCAGAAGAAACAAGGAACGATATTTACAAACACCCGCATCAGTTTCCTCTTTGTACTGAGAAAATTGTTTCAACTGATCAATAATTACGAAGACAAACATTTTCACATTTTGCTTTTGAAGAAATAATTAAATTTTTATTGAGAAACGTTCGTAATTAATCATGACTTAATGAATACTGTGTTCGAACAACGTGCACACTTTGCCAGATAATGAAACACAAAAAGCGATTCACAGTTACTGTTGCTGCATTTTTATGCATACTCGGCATCAAACAAAATGTAACACGAGCTCTAAAAAATTTCGTCGAAAAGCAGATAAGGTGCACAAAGATTTGTTAACTTTTTGAAGCAAATCTTCACAGAGGAAGCGACTTCTAAGGAAATTTGAAGCGTTATAATAACTTGGTTTGCACCCTCTGAGCACATTAATAGAAATTTTTTTTCAGCTCACAATTCTACAATAATGCACCCATTTATACATACAGAGTCGCTTCAGCATGAAATCGCGATTTTATTTGAGCGCACTTCCCGGGAGAAAAATTAGAGCCGTGAATTTAAGTTTGGTGTTTTCCTTGTTCGTTGGGGCTCTCCCTCATTAAAAAAGAGTTTCGGTTTACACTTTGCATCACCACTAGAACGAATTTGGTAATTTAATGGGCTGTATTTTTACGTAAGAGGCACGGATTGTCAAAAGCTCTCCGCAAGTTATTACAAGGAGGAAGTTCTAGGTTTGACTATTTCACTAATAAAGCGAATCTATCTGCTGTAATCAAAACGATATCTTCTGAAGTAAATGACTTCACTTCTCCATTCACGCATTTTTTAATTGCTCGCTAACGGCGTGATATTAGGAGCACAGGTCTCTCCAGAGTAAAAGAATAAAGATTTGGCATTGAAATATTCATCATCCTCTAATTATGAGTAACAGTACATGTTTTGTGGTTTGCTAGCTAATTTTCTCTTCCTTATAATAACAAAAATCTTTGTAAACTTAAGTTCGGTAATAACCAAAAATTATTTTTGTGCAACTAGTTGTCCCCCTTCATATTGGAGAAACCTGTACATGAAACGAAAAAATATAAAAGCATTAAAATTTGAAAGAGTAGCCCAATGATAGGCGCATAATAGGATTCTAAGTTTATTAAAAGGGTGTCAATATTTCTGACGAACGCTTTTTACCGCCATTTTCGGTCTACATTTGGATGGGGAACAATTTTCCGTATTTGGGTAGTGTAAAAGCATGGGTCGCTTGTTATCGAGTGGTGAGTTGCATCCAGAATTTTTTTATCTTTACAGGTGATGAATACTACCAAGGTATGTCGACAGAACGGTCCTCAGCAGCTTTCTTGTGAGATTTCATTGTCTCTTTTCTACATTTTAAGGAATCGATGACAGCCCAAAAGATGCTCACAATGAGACAAGTTCAACTAATGGTGGGTTCCAGAATATTGTCTTTTAACCGCAAAGTGTAGTACTCGCTAAATCGATGCAGCTTGCAAATAGGCTCGTTGGCTTCGATTTTTATTGGTTTGTAATCTGATATAGAAAGCGTAAAGTTGAGCACGGTAAAGAAAAAGTTCCATTCAACTGTGCGTATTGCACGATGCATACAAAACGCTGTTATAAATCGGTTAGAATTATCAAGTAAAAAATTCAGAAGTTACAAAGTTTATAACAGAGCTAACAAATATAATAAGTGAGCTTATTCTATTCCATTATTTTGAAACAACGAAAATTGAGTATTGTAAACAGTACCTTCCCACATGAAGACTATTGTAACAACTTTCACAGAAAACAAAGCCATGAAAGATGTTCCTTCTTGCTCCACCAAGAAATTCGCCTCCTGCCGTCAAATGTAGCAAGGTGGAGCGTTGAGTGGTATTGTAATGCTCTGCGTTATGTGGAGGAGGAGGAGGAGGACTTTAATGAAACAGGAGAGCCGTTTTATAAGAATCAGTGATAAAGGACGAGGGACTAAACCGAAAAAGCTAAAAAAACAAGTGCAACTGCAACTGGTCTGTACCTTCCTGCAAGGAAACTTAGTGCGAGGATTTCACAGTTTTCCTACAGAGGAATATTTGTAAAACTGCACACATTTTTGTCAATATCTGAAAATTCATTCCATCACTCGCAAATATATGCCCTCAATATTTTTCAAAAACTTGTAAAGAACGGTGCGATACTAAGAGCCCATCCTTCCCGCCAGAAACGTTGGCATCTTTAAATGGACACCGGGCCTGAAAGTTCACTGCAGAGGGTTTCGAAATAAAATTTTCAGGCAGCTTCACACACCGTATACATTGTGAATAATATGAATAGAACAGAAATGTAAACTCGGATTATGACGATGAAATGGTTATAGTGGCGATTTAAGTTCCTCATAGAGTTGCGCATAATACATAGGCTAGTTATAAAGTCGCTAAATCTTTGCTACACAGATGTTACTGCATTTGGTACTGCGTGCACTCTTCCAAAAATATTGTTCGTAAGCAATACTCGGTCTCTACGTAAATCCTCGCTGCAGCGTCGTCGACATTCCCTTTGCGTTCTGGTGTTTAGCCCACTCTACAGCGGTTACCATTGTCCTTCGATTAACTACAAAGCTACTATCGTTAATTGACATTAAACGGTGGCCCCTGTGTTGCTACTGGCCCTAAAATGTGCTACTCAATCTAGCCTCAAGAAGTGGTCTTTCCAATCTTTGACTTATAAAACACAGCTTCGAATCAAAAAAAGCCAATGTTACCATTTTGGCTCTGAAAAAATGAATTCTGTCTGTTGTTATTTCTTTCACAATATTTCTGTATGGTGCGATTAACGAAAAGCAAATGCTTTCCGCTAAAAACTTCTGTGATAAACAAATCTTGCTGCTGAAAAAAATGCTCGCCTGCTTCGGAAAGTCTATTTTCGATTCGTTCAGGGGGCAGATGTGCAGTGCAAATATTGTTGCGTAGAAAATCCAGCAAAATTTTTAGACTTTGACGAAGCAACACTCTGATAAAAATTTCGCGACTAATGACGGACAGCGTGTGCTACCAGTAAAACAGCAGGCGTCTTAACGCCGACACGGTGTCACTCCATGTTGAGTTTCCAAAGAAAGAGCAGACTTGTTAAAGCAGGACATAAGAATTCACAAGATATGTCACTCATTTCAAGGAATGTTCGTAAACTCTCAATGAGACTCAGCCGTTTTCGAATGCACTCATTTGTACTAAGCCATCATGTTGTTTTTGCAGAAACCTTCACCGTAGAAACGTGTTTTGTAACAAGTGAAAATTATACCAAAGCTTTTTCAACGCTCGAAGACCTTGTCACCTACCTTGCTACAATGTTAAATGCGGTACGCATATTTTCATTCTTAAGATTTTATTGGTATCCGTCAGTGCATGTCTTGTGGGAAAGGATAAAAACCTTAAAAGGATATTATTCAGCTTTTGCATACGCTCTCATCATGTCGAAAGATTTGTTATTTATACACGTAGCTCTTCAGCTCGGTCAATAGAGATTCAAGAAAGTTTAAAAATTTACCAAAATAACACATAGCACCTCGTCTCTAATTTGTTAAGCGCCTTTGTTTAATTTTCGAAGCAAAATACGCGAAGCACAGGGATGTCTACTATTACATGCTTTAAAGCTACAGCTGTGCTCGAAGCACGCGGTACGGACAAGACCCAATAAAATGGACGCACAGACTAGAGTCAGAACAATGCCGATGATGGCGACGAGCACGCTTTTCACATTGTTATCATCAGCCTCATTGACTTGATTGCTGGTCACAGTTTCTTTAGAGTTTATGGAGTCACCACTACTTCAGCCAGCAGCGGCAAGCATCAAATCCACCGAGCGCCCTTTTCGCCCCTTTCCCGGAAGCTGGATAACAAAAACTCGAATTGAGTATGTTTAACTTTCCTCTTTTCTGTCAGCTTCCTTCCATTCCTTACCTTTGCCTCAACCCGCACCTGCCTTCACTAATTTACCTCTCCCTTAGCCAGTCTTTCACTGTACGAGAGCGCCGGCTAGCACTTTTTGGGGAAATACTGTCGAGTCTATGGCCTCTTATTCATGGAAATTATCATTTTGAGATGTCAAATTGCGTTCATTTTTTGCTCTTTTTTATTTCCGCTATGATTTCTCATTTCTTCTGTTTACTAGTCTGTGAAGTCCAGGCTGGTGGATAAACAACGCTAGTACATGATGCATATAATGCATGAATTTTGCGTTTACTTACAAATGTCGCGCTTTGCATATCCAATAGCACTTGTTTCGAGACCTACGTTTTGCAACAGGGAAGACGGTATTCCCTTTCCTCCTTTGAGATAATTTGCTCGCAGGCGGCTCAAAATTAACCCCTCCTTCGACTGGCCTTAAACTAAACTAAGCAACTGTACTTTTTACTAACGCTGTACTTTTTCAGAGCAATATCATTACCTTCCGCAAGGAACTTTTGCCATGTTCTGAATATTCACGGCAAGTTGACCGGATGCCGCTCGAATTCTCTTTCGCAAGGGCCAGGCCTTTCGTAACGGAGGCTATGTGAATACGGCGTTCAAATGCTGAGCATATGTTTGGGAGAGAAAATCTCCACCGAGGTGGCCGCATATATCCAGAAGCTAAGTGTAGACATGCCTCATTCAGTGATTCTTTTAGAACCCCGTGCGTTTGAAATCAGTCCCCAGCCTACAGCTACGGCTTCTCGGATAGCCCACGCACTGCTTCTGGACATTAAACCACAAATATCATACAATGACCAAAATCTGGCATCACGGCGTTTCTAACGCAGTACTTTTTTTTCAACTTCGAACACCAGGCTGCAGTGAACTAGCGTACTTTACCCCTCTGTACGGCAATAATTTATCTTTCCTGATTTAATTTACTTCCGGCAGTGGCTGAATCCTATCAGTTTAAATATTTCATTAACTTGCATAATTTCCTTATCTCCGCTACAATAAAGCTGAAGAGCTAATCTGCAAAACGAAAGTGGCTGCGGTATTTCTTGTAAACTATCACGAAACATTCTTCTACTGCCGACAGCTCTTTGCAGAATTAACTTGGAGAGAATGAAAACACACAAATAGTGTTTCCCTGGTTGATACTCTGCCGCGGTGCAACAGTCGTAGTGTTCTTATGATTCTGTATACGCTATGCACTTCTTGCGATTTTTCTAGTAGGTTAAAATAACCTTTCCGCATGACCTGATAGTTGAATGAGAGTATGAATAAAGACTTCGAGATGAACATTATGAAAACAAAAACACTAGGTATATTCTAAAACTTCCTGCGTGGTCCTGTTCATGCAATGAAGCTCACTTCTAAGATGACACAACAGGAAAAAGAATAATCCCTTGAAAATGTACTCCTGATGTTCAGTGCGTTTACCCTTTTTACCGACAACAAAAAAAATTAGTGCAGCTTCAGTAAGATCTTGTATGATGTTGGATAACTTTCCTGCAGAAGGGGGGGAGGGGGTACGTCGTTGCATACGTGGCATAGGATCTCATTTTAATCTGGACGTCTCGCTGCAACTGAAGTCTTCAACTTCATTCGCTTTCTGACTCCGCTGTACTGCTTTTATTGAAAGACTACGCACATTTTTCTGAAAGACTACGCACTCCATTCCACTGCAACGAAGAAAATCGCAGAAATAATCGCCACAGAAAAGTATCAACCGGCGCTCAACCGCTTGCTGTCAAATCATTGTTATCATGCGAATAACTACGCCCAATACAATACTAAGGCCCATCCCATGCCCCTTCCCATTAACCCTGTCCTGCGCAGCTGCGGCCACTTAATCCCGTAAAATTCCTAAACTAATTCGCCCACTGAACATTTAGAAGGGAAATGCCCAACTCAGCCCATGCTGAGCCTGAAGGTCATCTGGCTCTTAGATTTGACCTCTAATGGGAGGCGCGCCGCAGGTGCAAAATCACGCGTGGCAGATGCCTTGATCTACATCTTCACCTTCGTTGCCACAGCTGCGCTCTTGGCAGTGACGTCCACCGCTGGGCTGGCTGCTCGGTCGCTCCTCCTCGCCAGTTGTGGCGTGTGATGTGTCACGTGATTCGCTTTTGCGCTTGGCAGTCACGTCCGCCACTGCGCCAACCGCTGGTCTGGACGCTCGCTCTTGCACTTTTGGCACGAGACGCATCAGCTGATTTTCTCTCGCTGAAACAATTTGCTCTCGCTAAGTCTTGAAACAATAAAGATGAAGCAAAGCTAAACCGTGTCTAACAATGATTAACGAAGTTGGTATGTGCCGCCTCCTTAAGGCAACAACAACAGCAGAGCACTCGCTCTGTATATCCTGGCTCAGATGAGTTCAGGAAGAGTCACTCCCCCTCCTCCCCCCCCCCCCCCCCCAGCTACAAACCCCCAGTCCGTTACTGTTAGCTACGCGCCCTGCCAATGTCCATTTCGTCTTCGTTATTTCCACTAGGACGTCACTAACTTAAATTTCATCCTTGACCAACTCTGCCCTCTTCCTGTCTCTTAACATCACACCTATTATTTTCTTTACCATAGCTCACACTCTCCTTCACAATTTAAACTCAGCCCTCTTCATTAGCCTCCCTATTTCGACCCCAATAGGTGAGTTCTTTGTATGAAACAACTGTCAAACTTTTTCCTTGAGATACACTGATTAACTGCCATTCACATTGTAGCAAGATAAGCTAAATTCACCCGAAACCATTATTATTAGCCTAGTTAATGCTCTCCCGTGTTGCGCATCTCTGAAATCTACTTCTTGAAAATAAAATCAGTCAGACTTGCAGCTGCAGGGCGAACAAAAATTAGCTGTAACCATGAAATATGCAGCGAATTTATGCGCTTACAGGTCTCTAGGCTCCGTCTCCCTTTATGTTAATGACGAAGTAATAAGAGTTGTGCGCTGAGCGAGCACACAAAAACGAACAGATTGGCGTGGATCTGGCGCGCGAACGCCTGGTCGGTACTATCGACAATCACTTATACCTTGCGTCCGGCATATTCACGAAGGTGCACGCTCGCATTCTGGCGCCGTTGTCTGTCTTCGCATCGCGAGTCGCATATGAGTATCCTTTCGTACTATACGCTTACGGTTTGCTGCACAAACTGCAATGCGCATCTTCTTACAGTGGCCGCAAGGGATCGAGTGAGCGCTTACGTTCGCGTTGACGTTCGGGAAATTGTGATTGGTTTGGTTTGGCTTATATGGGCTTAACGTCCCAAAGCGCCTCAGGCTATGAGAGACGCCGTAGTGAAGGGCTCCGATAATTCCGACCACCTGGGGTTCTTTAACGTGCATTGACATCGCACAGTACACGGGCCTCAAGAATTTCGCCTCCATCAAAATTCCACCGCCGCGGCCGGGATCGAACCCGCGTCTTTCAGGTCCGCAGCCGAGCGCCATAACCGCTCAGCCACCGCGGCGGCTACAAGTTGTGATTAGTGTCTGGTGCAGCCCAACATCTCGACCACGATAGCGAAGGACAAAAGGCTGGCATGCTTACGAGTGACACCCCACGAGCAAGGAGCATCGTAATCCTTAGTTATCAAATTACTGACAAAACTAAGGTGTGGCTCAGGTAAAATATTCGACGACAGCCGCTGCTGGCGTTGCTAAGTCATTGCATCATGAAGGCTAGACAGATGTAGAATACAAAACTTACGCAGCGACAGCAGCGCACCTCTTTTTTCTCCTCGTTCTGATCTCTCTTTTGTCTATTTCTTCTCTTTTGACAGCCTATTGAATCGGCTTGGGTTGGCTTGTATTCGCCTGAATCGGCTTGGGTTGCCTTGTATTCGCATGAATCGGCTTTGATTTACTAGGAGCGGTGAAAGCACTACAACGTCCTAAAGTTACACAACGGCTTAGGCTCAAGAACACGGCTTCAAAGCGAAACTGCCAAAAAAGGCCCTCTAAACTCTTGCGTTGTAACTTAATAAACGCTCTTAAAGCCTGACAACGAAAACATTACCATCTGTAATTATAGCCTGGCACTTTCAACAAAGAAAACAGGATGTATAAGCTCTTGTTGCAGCACATACTAAATAAATTGGCTTTTCTTTCAATACATTATATACAGCTTGATATATTCACCGAATGCTCCTTTTAAGGTCTAATTAGTTCTTGCTGTTTCCTAGCGCTCCCATACATTTGTCAAAGTTCTCCAAGCAGTTTTGTTAATCGCCTGTTATTTTTGCATAATTCGAATAGAAAATATACCAGCGTTTCTTCGTGACCTGTGCACTATATTACACTAAATCTATCATTGCCTTATCGCCACCTCTTTCACTCCACAGAAAAATTTCGCGCTTATGCCTATTTAATAAGATCTATTACTACACTCCTGTCCTTAAGAGCCGGCTACTAACTACCCCTACATATGTTTCAGGCCGCATTGATCATCTTCTCATAGTAGGCGTTCCGTCATGCCATACTAAACACGATTTTTATTCTTTTGTCCCCAACACTTCTCACAATCGGAACCTGCTTCCCAGGCACATTGTCGATATTTCTAACCCAAGTTCTTTTAAGACTGCCCTATGTAATAGTTATTTGTAGATTTTAGTCAGTTTTATTTTCCGGTTGTTTTCTTTGTCTTTTGCTGTATGCCGGAAATGTTCTCCTTTTTTGGGAATTTTTGTTTTTTCCCCTTTGCCTTCTCTTGCCTTATTATGTGTTGTGTTTTTTTTTTCGCCGCGTTTTCATTGCTTCTATTTTGTTTTCTGCTGCCCTGCATCTGACCCAATGTATTTCCTTCCCAATCCTCTCTTTAATGCCTTCGGGCCCTGAGAGTATTTGAATAAATAAATCAATAAATGTTTTTCTTCACAATTAAGGTAGCCCTAAGGTTTCTCGATATGACCAGACCGATGATAAGATTCCAACTGAACCATGTGATAACCAATATGGTAAGGATTCGCTTCAAAATTTATAAATACTAACCTTCAGTGCAGCGAACGCATGCACAAAGCATTATGACAATAAAAGCTTATTAGTGACTATTTATTATTGCTTCACGCTCAGAAATTAAAGCGATTATTCTTGAAATCTATACACATAGTTGTACAGATCTTACTTTTCTGCAACGCTTTCACCATATGTAACATACCTGCGTAAGCCTGGTGGTCAGAAATCTAATGGACAACAAGTTTTTATGGTGTCATGTGTGTGAATAAATTTTCCGGAAAAATCATTGGCAATTTTCTAATTCCAATAAATGCACAGTGGTCAAAGGCAGTGCACGATTCCTAACGAAACATAAAACATCAAAAAGAAATAATTCCGCCGCCAGAGATGTAACCTTTGATTTTTACATTTATTTTAAAGGCTGGGCGACATTACTTCCGTTTTTATTTTAGATTTCTATTGAAATTTTACAACCTTTCACTTGAACTAACCCGATGCGTTCCCCTTGAAATATGCGCTGTGCTTCTGCATTTTGTTGCGCAGCCTGATTTTTCAGATTCTCATATTCTACTTACGCATTTGCAATTACTGTTATTGTTTTCGCAGAGTGATGAAGTGATCTTGATCAACACGACGAATAACCAGGTCGACGTAAACGCCACGTTGGAAAACATGAAGTTGTTATCAATGAAAGGTGTTTTCAACCGTTGTGATATCGCTGTTCTATTGACAAGGTAGGAATGCTTCGCAGGGAAGATGACGAGTGTCGCATATCTTTTTGTGAAGAAGTTTTACTTTTATTACATTTCATAACACACATATGACGGATATATAGGTTTCGTTAGGAGAAAAAAAAACTAACAGAACGGCTATGACTGTGTAACGCGAGATTGATCGATAGCTGTTTATGCGTTTAGTCACGTGACAACTGGTGTAGTCGTCACGCGATGCACCATTGCACTGGCAGGCTGCCGTTCCAAACACAACACTCCGCAGGCTTATGCGGCACAGGTTGACCGGCGCAACCGATGGGTGTAAGCTAGCATCCACCAGTTACGCCGACGGCGACGAGAAAGCCAGGGACGGGCACCTAACAGCTCTCGCTGTAAAAATCCATGTACTTTTTTATTAATGTGAACGAGAACGTGGCAACATATGCCAGATAGCTCCAAACTAGATTTGGTGGGTATGCGGCGGCTGTTTTTAGGAAACAGGGGAAATAGTTGTGCATTTTTTGCTACGGGTACTTACACCAGTAGCGGTTTAATTTTGAGTCGGCTGCAGATAAAGGGAACCATCGTAAAGGATGCTCATTTAGCGAAGCTCGTGCAAACGTGGTGAAACCGCGAAAAGTAGCACGCGGAAATGAAGATATAGAAAGTGGCCATAATGTAACTATGCAAAAGCACATCGTCTTTCACACCGACATTACCTGTTGTGGGCCTAAATGTTTCGGGCGTTGCAAAAACATAGGCGTGGCGAGAGGAGCACTAGCAAATGAAACAACCGCAGCTTTCTATCCCCATTGTTTTTCAGAGCGGTCATCTGCCGCTATGCCGCGTTTGACTATACAGTGGTAGGACATTTATGAGCACTTGAGTGGTGCATATATTTATAAAGGAGTATTTTACTCGTTCCTGCTCTTTGTTCTCTTTCATTCTATTCCTCTCTCTGCACTTCACCACCATCCAGTGTTCATATGCCAGCCCTGAACACTGCGATGGAGGTGGTCAGCAATCATTCTTGACTTTTATCGCTTGTTTCAATGAACACGATAATCGCTACTACCATCAAGAGTAAGAGGCAGAGTTTATATATACATGCGTTTGTAGTAAATTCCTTAATCAGTCAGTTTTCCTGATAAAATAACAAATATTTCTTGTAGATCACTAACATCCAACCCAGCGTTTACTTCGAATGGTAGAAAGAAGTAATCTCTATAAATTAAAACATTTGCTTTTTCGGTCAATTTCAAAATGCATCAGTAGCTTCAGTAACAGTAGGAGTACATGGCTATCATATATAATCTCTGAATAGAAATATTTTTTCTTCCTTCTAGCGAAGACTTCGTGTATGTCGAAGATGAGGAGATTGGCAGCCGCGTCGACGGTAAGTTAATGCCATGTATCCTTCATAAACGCAGTTACTGCCATAATAACAATAAAACCGCACTTCGCAGGCAAGCGTAGCTTTCTGCTAGCGTTGTAATGATACTTTGTTTAAAGAACTGCGAATTTTCTGAAGAGCTTTATGCAGGAATCAAAATCTTCCTACTACAGGCAATCATGCAATTCAGCGGCCGCAAAGACAGATATAAAAACCAAACAAGTCAGCCTCAAGCTGGAACTACGAAATGATATGTACAATCATAAAATGACCTTCTACGCACCTTAGAAACTTTCACGTTCATTCATATCCTTGACAAAACAAATTGCACTGTTACACTGGGTCACTTCAATAATAAAAAAAAAAAATTCCAACATATTCTTGTAGCAAATGATCGTTGCCAATCTCCGGAACACCGATTTAGGCTCTATGAGTGCCTTTGCTTTTACTGCTCACATCAATAACATTTTTCATGCGTTTTTCAGCAGTATTTCAAAGCAGGTGCATTACGCCATAGCGTATACAGCTCATTCGGTCGAAATGCCGTCAGCGTAGTAGTAGTCGGCACCGCGTGTCGGAAATAATCGGAGGCTGCGTAAAAAAATCGTATGATGGTAATTTGTGATTCTAGTGATTGATGATTGATTGGTGTGTGATAGGTAATGACCAGTTAATGAAATCTTAGCAATTATTTGATAATTAAAAGAAATGAAAAATTAGAAAAAAGGGGGTTTAAAGGTGTCAAAATGCTCAGAACGAAAATATGATGCTTCATTGTTGTATTTAAGAAAATATATAGGGTGTAATTGATAAATTAATTATTTTAAGCAATTGAGAAAAATGAAAAATGCGTTCAAAGGTGTCAAACTGCTCAGATTGGAAAGCCAAACCCACTATGCAATCGCGTCATACCCTTAACCCTTTAACCGCCAACCCCGAGCTGAAACTCGTCATGGGAGGTCGTACCAAAATCCCCAATGACTCGTCCGGCCCGATATTGCGAGGCTGCCACATCGAAAGACGAGTTACGGTCGTCAGTTGCATTGGTTGCGATTTTGAACACTAAAGGGCGATATTCCAGCCTAAAAATGCATTTTGCGCCTTAGGCGCGTTATTGAAGGCTCAAAAGAGTCATTTCACGATGGCGTCATCCATGAGGAATGCCGATGGTCGCTGTTTCCCGAGAAAGAGCTGCTTCTTGAAGCAGTTGTTAAAGCAGTATTTCTGACAATATGTAATTTGTTTCTGAAAGTGACTCGGACTTTTTGTACGTGCTGGAGTCGGCTTTAGATGACGACGAAAGCGGCGATGACGACGAGAGTGAGTCGCTGCGTAGTGCACGTGTGTGGCGGCGTGTGAGGACGAAAAACCCGCCGCCCGCGCGTCCACGGTTCCATTTTCCTTCAGTGCCTGGGATTCTGAGACAGTACACTGACGAGCACGACATTCTCGGCTGGTTTCAGGTATTTTGTAACTGGAACATCATTGTCGTAATCGTAACAAAGACGAACCGTTACGCGGTAGAGTAATTCGCTGCTCGGCGTTCTGCATGGAAACCGGCAGACCGCGATGAAACCATGGTCTTCCTTGCACTGACATTATTGAAGGTTAAACATCTAGTGGTTTGTAAACATCTAGTGGTAAAGGTTGGTAAGCATCTAGTGGAGATGTACTGGTCTACAAAAGAAGTTTTGGGGAAACCAGTGTTATGGAAGGCCATGAGCAGGAACCGCTTAAACACGTTGATGCGCTGCCTTCATTTCACCGACATGGAAACCGAGGATGAAGCGACCCACCAGCACCCGAGGCTTTGGGAACTTTGGCCCGTGATCTCAAGGCTGAACGAGGCCTCCCTTGCATCCTACGTGCTAAAACAGGATGTGTCCGTTGATGAGAGCCTCTTGCTGTACAAGGGATGATTAGCATGTAAACAATATCTTCCGCCAAAGCGTGCAAGATTTGGCTTGAAACTGTTTTTATTGTGCGAATCCTCCCGCGGCTACATCTGCAATTTGGTAGTGTGCCCTGGCAAGGGGACGATAGATGCAGACGGTAAGGAAGCGATGGGTACCAAGGTAGTGCTGGACATTATGGAGCCATTTCCTAGGAACAGATTTTCTCCCCTTTTAGGACGAAGCAATCTCTATGCAATTTCTTGTGTGTCACAACGTATAAAATGAAATAAATACGCCGTATTTAAGTGCATTTTACACATTACTACAGCATGCACTGTGGGAAAGTCACCCTGGTAAGCAGTTTTTATTTTAAACTCTTTGTGTTAATTTTAACCAGAAACCATCGAAGTAATATATTTTAAGAAACGGAATTGCACGGAGAAAATTATGGTCACTTAAAGAAACTGGCGATTTTGGTACGCTTTTTGGAAAATAAATTCGCGGTTAAAGGGCGGAGCGTAAGTGTTCTCTCCAATTTTTCAACCAGTCAAGTTGACTCAATATTGAAAAAGAGCTTGCTTCGCACGGTTCTATGTTAGCGAGCTGGTGTAGAAATCATGTTGTATGAACGTACACCTTTATACGTTCGCCGCAGCCCCAAGTAAACAACTTGCATGGTGGTCATTAATTCGAAAACCAAACTTGGTTTGAAAATCACTCCCGAAGGTGTGTAGACTCAACTGAGCCATGCTAAGGGATACACCGAATGTAAGTGGGCGTTCATACGCGATATCGAAAGTAACTGGCTGCTAATGAAAGTTGCAGCGTTTGCCTATAATCACTTCTCAATTTCATTGTTTTTTCTCATCATCCCCAGTTTGCATGTGCAAACTGAAATATGGAGTGATCGATTGATTAATTGACTGAATAATCAATTAATTATTCCCAATCAACCATGCGATCATTACATCAATCAATTAATCAATTATTTAATTGATTTATCGATCGATTGATCGATTGATTAATTAATTAATTGATTGATTGATTGATTGATTGATTGATTGATTGATTGATTGATTGATTGATCTTAAGCTTGCCAGCCTGATGTCTGTTCTAAGCAGCTATAAATTGTATCACCCGCTGTTTTGGCACAGTTCCAAAAACTGAATTTATATGTGAGTTCATTCCTTACAAGAAATTACTTTTCAGGTATGGCTTTTACTGGCGGCGTTTGTGGATCAGAGAAAGTCGCTGTTGTGGAAGACACGCCACTCACTTATAATGGTGTGCACAGACTGGCACACGAAATAGCACATTTGTGAGTTCCAAAAGTATGTTCCACTGATTACACATCAGGCAGCTGTTTTTTACTGATATAGCACAATAATAATTCACGGTTATTCTCAAACTCAAATTCATCTCTACCTCTTAAATCTAGTTGTCTTTTAAATCTCCCAAACAATTTGCTTCCTTACCAAATAGCATTCGTGAATATTTTTTCCGCATATTTCTTTTCAAAATGGGTGGATAGGGAATTGCATAGACAGTTCTACGCAAGGATGCCTCGTCCAATCCTCGACTACATGTTAACACTTCCTCTTTGAAGGAGAAACCACTATATCAAGCACAGTGTTCGGCACTTCTGAGATAAGATAGACAAAGGGCTCAAGCTGGCGGTTATTTCACTTGTGCATGAACCGCTGTGGTGCGCTGGGGAGCTCTGTGGCTACACCAGTAATAGAGGTGATGTGCTCGAGGAACACATGGAGGAACCCGTTCAAGTGACCTTTATTATTCGTCATCGACAGCAAACTACGTCTACTGCTGGACAAAAGGCTCCTCCCATATCCCTCCGACTAACTGTGTCTTGTGAAAGCTGCGGTTGACTTATCGCTTCAAACTTCCTAGTCAATTGTGGAATCATTCCTAATTTTATCGTCTAAGTATATACGCATGAAGGCATTATAGTTCTTGGGGATACGACTACTTGCGAGAACGAACCATACCACAAAGCCGAACATAGCACTGGCTGGCTGTGATAGACGCCCGCTCCGAAACATGCCTGACTATTTTATATATGCATAAGTTTTGATCTGGAAAGCATGAAAACCCTCGCCCATTCCCCTCTCTGCCCCCCTTTAGCCAAGAATATGTATCAAGCCAAATTAATGGCGGGAACCTAACTTCTACAGCATGACCTACAGGCTAATTCTCTTGGCTATTCTTCGATGTATAATGGTATAGGGGCCCATTTCAGCGCTCCAAAAAACGCGAAATTAAGAACACAGATAAGACAAGCATGGCAGCTGTCTTATTTCTTGGCGCTTGTTTACTCCTCTCCTTTTGTCATCATATTTTGGACATTCTTTTCCTCTCTTCCTATTGAGAACACGCTAACCGGACAACAGTGCAGCATTGAAGTCTCCAGATAAAATTGACAAATCAACACGAAGGCATGCTGTAAAAGTCTTGCGTAGAAGTTTACGTGCTCTTCGTATAGTCCAGCCAGTTGCCCTGCGATGAATGGGCACCTGTTAGCTCCAATTCTTATCTGCTGCGGTGAAAGAAATTTGACATAACTAAAACATGTATCGAATTTTTCTTTGCATATTAGTTAATGGAGGTACCAAACTTTTACCATCTAGGAATTTGTTGTTTGTGCGTTGTGCGAAATTGCAAGAGCAGCCCTAGGGCCTATCGTAGAGCTTTTGATTTCATTACAATGCCCGTTGTGTCCTCATTGTTTTCCTCGAACATATGCCAAACCTTTGTCGTTGTCTTTTTCAGACTTGGTGCCAGTCATGACAACCAAAGCGCGTCTGCCAAGTTTCCGGGTTACCCAGGATCCGAAAGCTGTCCTTGGAACGACGGATATTTAATGAGCTACTGTGAAGGCGGAAGGAACAAATACACGCTGTCGAACTGTTCCAGGGAACAAATACGGTTTACATATAGGTAAAATTACTGCTCTAATTTCAACTCAAGATTACTATTTTTCTAGTTCTAAACAGCGCGCTTACGAATATTTATTGCTACCGCTTTTCCAATGAGCGTGTACTTTACTGTCAGGCAATAAAGGGAGGTGCACTCAAAAATACTGAAGCACTTTCCACACAAAACAAAATACGAGCACATAATGAACCTGACTTCAAAAAAAAAATTTTCAAACCAAAATAGTTCACATGGATAATTGGAGTTCTTTTTTTAGAATGCTGCTCCAGCGTTTTGGCTCAGTGGTTGGCGATTTGGGACGTTAGAACGAATACACAATACCGTTATTTTTAAACTTCCAGACTCTTTTTAGGCCACTAACGAAGTAGACATGCATGAACCGTCAGGAGGATGATATTTATTATGAGATGAGAAACTGCATTTCTTTGCCTGGAATGGTTTCAAAATAAACTAAAGCAGTCTTTTATTTAAAAAAAAACACTTAACATACCAACTATGAAAACCAGGCAGGTCATGGAAATCGTGTCGAACATGCTCTGGCAAAAATTTTGAGAATTGGAAAATTGTAAGATAGTGTTATGCAAATATTGAAGGCAATGGTCCATTCCTGTTGATATTGCCACACTACTAACTCCTCTAGTGGCGCCGTGTACCGGCTAAACTATATTACCTGGCAGTTGGCAAGCCTTGAGCCATCCCTCGGCTAGATTTTTTGTCGTCTTCATCTCTCGAGCTGCCTGCTGCCTTGCGCGTCCCAAAACCGTCTTGAGCGTACAAGAAAACCAAGTAAACCTGCCCTGCGTACGTCAACCGTTTCTCGGCGAGATATTTGGTGGAGTAGCTGGGTGACGGCCCATGTACACTGACCTCGAGGACACCCTTGACGTCAGTTCTCAAAGCGTGGGTACACCAGCCCACAAGGCGAGCCACCACCTATAACGAGAGTTCGGCCAACTCACAACATTGGTAAGGGCCATGACGTCCACTACGGCAAGCCAGACAACTTCAGCATTCCGGGAATGCCCCGCCGTTCGTCCTCCACGCACCTCGGTCGCCCCCACCATTCCATGGTGAGAGGTTTGAAGACGTCGAAGACTAGTTGACCAGCTTTGACCGTGTGGCGGGCTTCAACGAGTGGGACGGCGAGCGAAAATTACAGAACGTATACTTTGCACTACAGGACTCGGCAAAGACGTGGTATGAGAACCACGAAGCTTCCTGCACTAACTGGGAGGTTTTTTTTGCCAAGAGCTCTTAGCCACGTTCAAAGCCAGTGAAAGAAAGGAAAAGGCTGAAATCGTTTTGCAATCGAGGTCGCGGCAGCCGAACGAGGACGTCACCATATTCATCGAGGACATGGCGCGACCCTTCAATCGCGCCGACCCTGCTATGCCCGAGGCCGAGAAGGAACGCCACATTAATGCGCGGCGTAAAAGAGCAGTTGTTAGCCGGACTGGTACGTGACCCGCCAAGAACAGTGGCCGACTTTGCCAAGGAGGCAACAAGAATGGAGCATTCTCTGCTAGAACGAGGCGCGCACTACCGTCGTCAGGCTAGTGTAGCAGCCACTCACCACCGTACTCCTACGTCGCTGCCCACTGAGGAGCTTCGAAAGCTTGAGGAGCCTTGTGCACGAAGAACTAGAGAAACCTCGCTTCGAAGCTCCACAGGGCAGCGTCGCTGCCATACCGGACGTGGTCAGAGATGAAATACGGCCTACGTGATCACATACAGTGAAGCACTACAAAGCCTTCCTAGGCCAGTGATGCAAGCCTTTTCTCCCGTCGCTTCTGTGCCTCCACTGCGGTATCCAATTGCAGCTGTACCCGTCGTACCGCAGGAGCCCCTGTCCACCATGAGCAAAGCGCAGGTTTGGCGTGCGCAAAACAATAGGTCACTCTCCTAACACTGCGGGGAACCCGGCCACATCCTCCGCCACTGTCTCTACCGCAGAATGGGCTTAAGAGGGTTTTAACAGGACACACCTCGACCGCGCTACGCAGAACGGTCGCGGGACATTGAGCAGTACCTGTTTGATAACGCACAGCCATCGACCTCACAGCGATGCCACTCCCGGTCGCCATCCCCAAGGCGGTTTTCTTCGCCAAGTAGCCCGTCGTCTTCTGGCCAGCTCAGAGGCACGTCGCCACATCGGGAAAACTCAAGACTGCGTCCTCCGGGGGTAGGGCCGCCACTATTGGAACAAGTCAAGAGCCGCCACCCGACGATCCGCGGCTACGATCCGACCGACGATTACTTGACCTCACGGCCTCAACGACGACACGCTGTGACCGACTGGTTTCTGCCGAAGTCGACGATTCCCTGCTACAATCCAACCGACGACCTCACCGGACGACCTCAACGACAACGACGTGCTGTGACCGACTGGGGTCTGCACAAATCACAGTAACCACTGATGACCGCGATGTGACTACAATTGTGGATACCTGCGCTGATTTTTCTGTAATGAGCACTCGGTTAGCCATGGCTCTCAGAAAGATTCTGACCCCTTGGTCTAGACCACAGATCCGCACCGCCGGCGGCCATGTGGTTACGCCGATTGGCGTCTGCACATCAAATAATCAAATAATTGGTTTTTGAGGAAAGAAAATGGCGCAGTATCTTTCTCATATATCGGCGGACACCTGAACCGCGCCGTAAGGGAAGGGATAAAGGAGAGACTGAAAGAAGAAAGGAAGAAAGAGGTGCCGTAGTGGAGGGCTCCGGAATAATTTCGACCACAAAGGGATCTTTTACGTGCACTGACATCGCACAGCACACGGGCCTCTAGAATTTCGCCTCCATCGAAATTTGACCGCCGCGGCCGGGATCGAACCCGCGTCTTTCGGGCCGGCAGCTGAGCGCTATAACCACTCGGCCACCACGGCAGCCGCTTCTGCACGTCCCGAATACAGATTTGCGGTGCTACTTTCCATGGTTGCTGTGCTGTGCTCCCCGAGTGCTCCAAAGACCTGGCACTCGGTTTGGATTTCCTTCGAGAGTAATGTCTTAAAGAGCTGGTCATGCCATGTTCCACTCAACCCCCTGTTGCCGGCACTCCCGAACCACGCAGGACGGTTACCGGTCTATGACGACCACGTATATATCCCGTCAAGAGCTAGCATGTTTGTTACCGTAGATTGCGATAACCACACCGGAACTCGTGGCATCGCTGAATCCAACATCTCGCTGCTCCTTGGTCGGAACATCTTTGTTGCTCGCGGAATAGTTGAACTGAACAATGGCCGAACCGAACTCTTGTTAACAAATTTTGGCTACGAACCTCAATGTTTGCCTGGCAGAACAGCTATTGCGTATTTCAAAGAACTCAGCGGATTCGCGAGACAGCACGCTTTGTCCGAGGCCCGGGAACAGTGGAGGGACCGACCACTCTCATAAAACCTGACGTGAAGCTGAACCTCCCATCTAATCATAAAAGCTGCCTCGAAAGCGTTATCCAGTCTTTCTGCGACTGCTTTGCCTCGACCTCCAATGTTAGGCAGACACCGCTCAGAAAGCACCGAATTACGGTTGACGCCAATCAGCGACCGTTATGTCAGTCGCCTTATCAGACCTCTTCAAAATAGCGTGATGCCATTTGCTGCAAAGTTGAAGAAATGGTCCAGGACGACGTGATACAGCCGTCGACGAGCCCATGGGCGTCGCCTGTTATTCTAGCAGAAAAGAAATATGGAACAACCCTACGGGTCTGCGTCGATTAAAGACCTTTAAACAGTCACAAGAAAGGATGTTAATCCTCTCCCGCGTACTGAAGACTCCCTGGACCGGCTGCGCCACGCCACGTACTTCTCATTGCTAGATTTACGCAGCGGTTGTGGCAAATCGAGGTGGACGAACCCGACTGGGAAAAGGCCGCCTTTATTACACCGGATGGTCTACGAATTCCAGTCGCTCCCATTCGGCCTGTGCACGGCTCCTGCAACCTTCCAGCGGATGATGGACACCGTTCCTGCCGATCTGAAATGGCAGTCCTGTCTCGTGTACTTGGATCACGTTGTCATCTTACACGTTCAAATAGCGCCTGAGACGCCTGCGCGCTGTGTTCGAAGCAATTCGGTCGGCCGGTCTTCCCCTGAAGCCCGAAAATTGTCCCTTCGCTTTCGAAGAGTTGAAGTTTCTGGGCCACATCGTGAGCACTAAAGGGGTTAGCCCAGACCCCGCTGTGGCAGCCACCATAGCTGCTTTTCCTGTGCCCACCGAGAAGCGCAGTGTGCGCCGCTTTCTGGGTCTCTGCGCCTATTATCGGAGTTTTGTGCAGAACTTCTCCCAGGTGGCTGAGCCGCTCTGCCGGCTCTCAAATGATTCCAAACCGTTTTTCTCGGGCCTGGAGCGACAGTAGGCCTTTGGAGACCTCCGATTTCGTCTCCAAAGTACGCTCATCCTTGAAAACTTCGACGAGTCAGCCGACACTGAACTGCACACAGACGCAAGCAGCATCGGCCTCGGTGCGGTCCTTGTGCACTGGCAGGATGGTATCGACCGCTTAATCGTATACGCGAGCCGCACTTTGTCACGCTCTGAGGCGAACTACTCCACCCCTGAAAAAGAATGCCTGGCCATTGTGTGGGCAGAGACCAAATTTCGCCCATACATATATGGTCGCCCTTTCAGGATTGTCAGTGACCACAACTCACTGTGCTGACTGGCGAACTTCAAAAATCGCTCTGGATGGCTTGCGCGCTAGAGCCTTCGACTTCAGGAATTCGATGTCACCATCGTCTATAATTCTGGTAGGAAGCACAGTCATACCGACTGTTTGTCTCGTGCTCCTATCGAGGACAACCGAGCTGACCACGACGACGATTCTGTTTTTCTTGGCGCCATCTCCACGTCCATTCTCATTCAAGACCAAAGAGACAAGAGTGAACTACGGCCCCTAGCTGAGTATCTGGAAGGAAGCACTGTCTCCCCCGCGAATCTTCTCGCGCGGGCTGTCGTCGTTCTGTTTACGCGACGGCACCTTCTATAAGAAAAACTGCAGCACGACGGAAGCTTTCGGCGTGCTACTCGTCGTGCTTACGCCCCTTCACGACGATGTCCTGCAGGTGTGCCATGATGACCCATCTTCTGATAACTTGGGTTTTTGTCGAACTTTGGCCGGAATACAGCAAATGTACTGCTGGCCCAGGGTTGCTGCAGTTGTGAAGCGTTGGGTAAGAACTTGCCGCGAGTGTGAGCGTCGCAAGACACCGCCGGCTAAGCCAGCCGGCCTACTGCAGCCTATTGATCCGTCTCAGGACCCCTTCTATCAAGTCGGCATGGACATACTCAGCCCCTTTCCGTAGTCCTCGCTGGGTAACCGCTACATTGTGGTCGCCACAGACTACCTTAGCCGATACTGTGAGACTAAATCTCTTCCCAGTGGTACCACTGACGAAATTGCGAACTTTTGCATTCAAAACATTGTGCGTCGTCACGGTGCACCCACCATCGTTTTAACTGACAGGGTAACAGCGTTCACCTCGGCCCTTACGCAGGAGGTTATGCGCCTGAGCGGCGCCAGTCGCCGCAAAACAACCGCTTACCACCCTCAAACGAACGGCGTCACCGAATGGCTCAAGACGATCGCCGACATGATTTCCATGCATACCGACGCGGACCCCCGGAATTGGGACGCCGTACTCCCTTACGTTACATTTGCCTATAATACTGCGGTCCAGGAAAGGACACGCTTCAATCTATTTCGTTTAGTATATGGTCATGAAGCCACAACCAAGCTTGATGCAGTGCTGCTTCCAGCTAGCGCTACCTCCTCTGTTTTGGGTGCTACCCAATTCGTTCGTTACGCTGAGGGCGCCCACCAACTCGCTCGACAGCGCACCGGTACCAGCAAGTCCACAACGCACGCCGCTATGACCTACGCCACCGAAATGTGCTTTACCAGCCCGGCGAACAAGTCTGGGTGTGGAGCCCACTCCGCATGCGAGGGCGCTCTGAGAAATTTCTACGCCGATACTTTAGCTCTTACGAGATTGCCCGCCAGCTAAGTGAAGTCACCTTCGAAGTTCTCCCCCAGGGAACAGTTCGTTCGTCTAGACGGCCGACGTCCGAAGTAGTCCACGTCGCCCGGATGAAGCCATACCAAGCCCGCTAGCACCTCGCGCGTGTCTACACTGCACGCCAGACACATGCGACTACCCTTGTTGTCCTGCCTGCCATTGCTGCCACATCGAGACGGTGTCTTTAAGAGAGGGAAAGTAATGCCACACTACAAAATCCTCTAGTGGCGCCGTATCGCGGCTAAAATGTATTACCTGGCAGTTGTAAAGCCTTGCGCCCTCTCGGGGCTACATGCTTTATCGTCTTCATCTCTCGAGCTGCCTGCTTCCTTGCTTGTCCCAACAGCGTCTTGCGCGTATAAGCAAACCAAGTAAACCTCCCCTGCTTATGTCAACCGTTTCTCAGTGACAATATCTAGCAAAATATTTCCTTTAAACTGTTTCCGTCCATCGCATCGAACAGTTAAGACTGCCATATGAAACCAATGGGGAGCGCTTTTGAAGATAGAAGAAACATTAATAGAAAATAATGCAGCACTGCCGTAGGGTGATCTACGAATATATTGATTGTTATAGGGAAATATTATATTGTGTGAAAAAATTGCGTTCATCAAAAATGTCCCACCAAAAACTGCTTTTTTTAGAAATTTTGGGTATGTGCTACCTAAAATTTTGGGAAAGCAACTTCCTTGCTTTTGAGCAAAAAACGTTTCAGTTATGTGTTAGGCATTTTCTGCACGTATACAATCAGATCCATTTTCAATGTCCAACAATTGCAAGAGGGCATATTTGAAAATAAATAACGTGAACTGTTCAAGATTCGGGTAGTATTTTTTAAAGGCTGGTTTCTCAGAAGTTTCAACCTTGGTTTAAGCGCCTCTTGCTTAGTGGGCGGGAACATTGAAAGAAATTCTTACCTGAAAGATTCGAGTTCGACCGCATCCACGGCAATCGAATTTCGATGGAGGCAAAATTCTAGAGTCCCGTGGATTGTGCGATGACAGTACGTGTCAAAGAACCCCAAGTGGTCAAAATATCCGGATTCCTTCACTGCGTTCCTCACAGCCTGAGTCACTTTGGGACGTTAAACCCCCCATACACCATAAACCATTGAAAGAAATGTTCCCGAACTATGGCTTGCAGCTGAATCATGTGACTCATGTGCCTTAACATGTGCCGCTGAATATGTTCATGATCGCTGAACATGCTGCAGCTTAACATATGCCGCACTACGCAGTCATGCGCCCCGACATGACCCCCCAAACCTTCTTCAAGGGAACCAGCTCTACAAGAACGATCCCGTAGCGCCTGCACACCCATTTTAAGAGCGACGCAGCGGCTGTAGGGAAATGCAACGAGTGAAGGACTTCCAACAATCACCCACTGTGCTTCCGTTTTGAATATACATCGCCACTATACATGCATCACCATTACCAGTACCGATGCATCCGGCTGTGGAGTTTCGCCTTCCACGCCCAACGACCACTGCCCGGACAGCGACCACGGAAAATCGACTACTACCTGAGCAGAGGGGAGTACTATTTGTTCTCAAGCCTTCTGTCCCGCTCCCCGTCGCCGTCTACCACACGTTTTGCATCACCGGGCCGCATCAAGAACAACTTCGCAGCGAACAAAACAGCCTATTTCCTGCAAGTCTCTGCGAAGAAGTTCTACAGGCTTCGCACGATGAGCCGACAGCAGGTTATCTCGGGTTTTCTCACACCATCCACCGCATTCTGTACAAGTATTGCTGGCCTCCACTGTCTGCCGATGTCGCACAATATGTGAAAACGTTCCGAAATTGTCAGCGACGAAAACTCCTCCTACGCGACCACCAGGGTTTCTGAACCCTATTGAACCACCTAAAGGTCCTTCCGGCACACTGGCATAGACCTGCTTGGCCTTTTCTCGAAGTCAACGTCTGGAGATAAGTGAATCATCATAGCAACCGACTACCTGGCACGCTAAGCCAGGGCAACAGGCCAGCCGAATGGAACAGCAGCAGAAGACACCAATTTTTTGTGGAATGCATTCTTCTGCGGCACGGCGTCTCCGTAGTGCTCATTACGGATAGACTAACAGCGTTCACGGCGGATCTCACGCAAGCCATCCTGCGGTACAGCCAAACAAGATACTGGAATACTACTGCTTACCATCGGCGAGACCAAACGAACTTGTGGAGCGCCTAACAAAACATAGCTAACATGCTCGCTACGCATGCCATGCTGAACAGAAGACCTGGGACGTCATCCTGCCTTACATCATCTTCGCCTACAAATTCGCCGTGCAGGAGACCACTCAGATGGCACCTTTAGGCTCGTCCTTAGCAGGGAGGCCATGACCACGCTAGACGCCATGCTGCCCAACGTTACCCAAGAAGGTAACGTCGACGTTGCCGCCTACCTTCAACGCGGAGAAGAATCCCCAAGACTTGCCCAACTACGGATGAAAGACCAGCAGGAGACCGACGCTAGACGCTATAACCTACAAAGACGCAACGCCGGTATTAGACCAAGGAGAGTCTGGATTTGGACGCCCATTTGCCGCCGTAGATTCAGTGAAAAAATTTTTGCGCCGCTGTTTCAGCCCGTTCAAGCTTCTTTGTCGGCTAGATGAACTGGACTATCAAGCCGTTCCTAAGGAAATGACTCCATCCCAGTGACGTGGCTACGATCACAAGTTGTGCATGTTGTCCGTCTAAAGCCCTATTCTGCGCACTAAAAGACCCGGTGTTTCCTCTCTCGGTGTTTATTGAGCACAATTCGTTTTATTTGTTTCAAGTCACCTTATCTATTTCAAAGCATCGGGTCGATGCTTCTTTGAGGGCGGAGTATTCCCACGAAACTTTGTAGTGTTTGTTCATTTTTCAAGGCTTCTTTCACGCCGCTTTATCGCTTTTGTTTGTTATGGAAGACGCGACGACATTTATCTCGATTGATCGCATCCAGGCGGGGCCAATTCTATGTTATTACAGAATATTTGTTGTAATAACTCTGCACGCTGCATCTCAAAAGTACGCTATCAGCTTTAAGTTGAGCGTGGCTGAGAGCGGCGGGCGCTCTGTTCATCAGCCCCAAAAAAGTTTTGTTTGGAAGCCATTTTCGCAGTCTTCCTGCTCTCCGTACTGCAGTCATGACTACGAGACAATATTCTATGCTCTCGCGGCGCTTATTGAGTTTCACAGCGCGAACAACCCTTCGTTTCTTCCAGCAATTTGTCGAACCATTGCACTGATGTCAATGAAGACGCTTGGTTACACAAGTGACTCATATCCAGGGCACAACATGACGCGCAGAAAATTTTGTAAACTGATGCACCTAGGAGAACCGACAGCAAAGCCCAAGCATGTACGTTTTTTGTAAATATGTTTCTTTCAGTCTTTATTTTTCTCTTGGACAGAGAAGGAGACAGGACTAAAAGCTCGTAAGCTTGACAGAGGTCCTGCCGCCTTTATAATCTTGGCAGTAAAGTACACAGGCAGAGATTTCCAATTTTCCAAATAAACACTGAAACAATATAACAAAACACTTTGTAAAAAAAGCAGCACTATGCATTGCAGCGCAAACATAGGTATTAGAAAAACAAATAACTGGTCATGGGGAAACGAAAAAAAATAACAGGTATAGGGTTTAAACTGAGTGCAATATTACGTAATCTTGCAAAGAAAAAACTTGCACTGACCAAATTTCTTTATGTCCAGTCTGCAGGGTATGCGTGTGTTTTTCTCGAGTTTTGCCAGATAACTAATATAATGTTCATCACTTTGTGAGGAGGGTTTATATATCATTAAATGACTAATAATTGTTTAAAGTATAGATTGGCTGGATTTCATATTTTAAAAACAAGTCATGTGTGGGGGAACAATAAGGAACACCAGCAATGCATCTTACAGCTCTTTTATGAAGAAGGGTGAAGCTTGGAACAGACTGAAACTTGGAAAGATTGTATGTCTTGCCTTTCTTATGTCTATCACCGACACTACATTTGTTTTGGTCTGACCGTATAAGATTTACATGTTCTTTGTTATGGGTTTACTCTGGAGGCAGTCATGTTAAAAAAATTAAGGGATCACTTGAGTCACTTTACGTGCGTCAAGGCGAAAGCCCTTCTGTCGCCGTTAAGAGCCGTCGTGGCGGAGTGAAAGCTTGTTCGTCTTGAACGCCAAAGGCCTTGGTTCGATTCCCGTCTTGGACCCCGATTTGTTTCTTCATGGCGCTGATGACGGCCTTTGATTGACCGGTGAGGCGGACATTTTCTGAGGACGCACAAATCCTGCGCACACAGGTAGGGCATGTAAGGCGTTCACCTTAAAAATTCAAGCACTTCCAAAAATGCTTTTTACGAAAGTACAATAATAACAAAAACAAGATTTCTGGCTCTCTCTCATCTAAGTAGTTCCCCTTTTTTTTCGGTAATAAATATTTCTGATTCCGACCACAACTTTGGGAATTTGTAAAAATAAAAGCCTACTTTGCAAATACTCTCTAATACTGTAGCGCTCCTCACTGAAAGTTATATTGACACATAATTGGAAAAATATGGTATGTGTTTTATCGGAGTTTAACATCCCGTAGTGAAGGGAACGTTTAACGTCCCGTAGTGAAGAGGCGCCGTAGTGAAGGGCCTCGTAAATTACGACCGCCTGTGGTTCTTTAATGTGCACTGACATTGCAGAGTACAGGGCCTCTAGAATTTAGCCTTCATCAAATTCGAACGCTGCCGCCTGTTTTGAACCCGAGTCTTTCGTGTCAGCAGCCGCACTCCATAACCACTGAGCCGCCGCAGCGGCAGGACAAATTATAACTTTGCCGTGCGTTACAAAAGCAGGAGAGAAAATATTGTTCAAGGCGCCTCATACGCTTTCCAAAACCTATGCACACGCGCTTCAAACCCCGTAGGCAAACTGCCCGGAACAATCTGTAATCGCGCATTCCCGCTGACCCACAGCTAACAAAATCATACCATGTTTTCGTTTCACTGATGATAGGTAATAACGATTTATGTCAATCAGTCTCATTTCTCCTGTCTTTGTGCGGCTTTCACGCATTAAGGACTTCAGTGGAAATTTTTTTTTATGTGTGTAGGACTTATTTTTGTTCGCTTTGTTTTTTAGTGGGGATGTAGGCGGATTTCATTTCTACAGCTCAATTACGGCGTGTTTCGTTGTCGTGCAGTACGTGTGCGTGCTTTCTCATTGAGGACCTTTAGGACTACTCAGAAAAAATTTTCTAAATAAATTGCAACGTCAAGTACCTTGTACCTAACCTTGCGAACTACTTTCTCACGACACTGTTTGGGTGCACCATTTAACTATCTTTAGACTTACTTTACATCCCACAGAAGCACTCAGAGCGACACATGCGGTGCAGAATTAAATGCTGCTGGAAGCTGGATGAAGTTGATGTTACGGTATGTCGAGTACACAGCATGTCGGAAGGACTAAAATGTGCGCCGGGAAAGGTGAGCGTAAATTTTCTAATAACGCATCTCTTTTGTGCGAACAAAATATACATATATAATCTTTTGTTTCAAAAAATCTTTTAAATTCATTGCCCTCGCCATTGCCATGAAGCAACAGCGCTAGCTTCCTGTTCGAACCGATGATAATCAGATAACCTTGGCACCATCCCCATTAACGCACGCAATTCTAGGTCAAGCTGGAGCACGCTATACACACTACTGAGGCCAAATTTCAGAACGATGCTTCGATAACGTTGTTTCCTTACCTCAAATGAGGAGCCCTCCATGCTTCCTTAACCAAAGGAAGCGTTCTAGAGAGCCATTTAATTTTTGAATCTTCCTTAGCCACTCCTTTTGTCAGGAGGCACTCATAGCGACGAGAAGCCGCTTGTAAGCATCTGGTGTCGAGAATACACGCCCATATAGCTGAAATACATTTGTCGAAACTGAAAAAAAAGCAGGAACACATCCCTTACATTGTATTTTTTTTAGGTACGCACGCCCATGCGTGCTGGGGTTTCCATTTTGCGCGTAATCTGTCATCCCTATGGATGGACTGGTCGTAAAACGCAGTTGAGCTGGCAGCGCCGCATTGTTTACCTGCAGCGGCAGCACAGCGGCAGCAGTGAATGTTCGCTATGTCCTTAGGACCTCTGCCTCGCCGCAGCCGGCGCAGACGCGCCAACCCATTAGGGCTAGATTTCATTACCTTAAATCAGGAGCCCTTCATGCTTCCTTAATACAGGAAAGCGTTGAATGGTGCTAATCTAATTTTCGAACTGTCTTTAGCTGCTCCTTCGACAAGGAAGCGCTCAGATCGATTAGGTACCGCTTGTACGCGGCTGGTATCGAGAATATGCCCCTAATAACAAAAATATAATTTTCTCAGTTTAAAAAGCAGCAAGCACAAATATTCACCTTTGCTTTTGACTTTAGGCAGCACATTCATGTGCTCTCGTATTTGGTTTACGAGTATTCTTTCAATGCCTCCAGTGACTCGACTGGAAAACGTAGTAATTGTTTACAGGGCAGCGGCAGCAGCGAATGTTCGCTCCACTATTGTGAACTCTGCGTCCGCGTAGCTCGTCGGAGGCGAACTACTAGCAGGCTCAGAACGAGCTACTAGGCATTCAAGCATGCGTTCATGTCAAGGAGCGAGCTAAGTCGGCATGAAAATAGCGGTTGTGGCAACTTCAAGGCTTCCAAGCTCACTGAGGGCTCCTTAGTAAGTCGTATTCAAAAAGTCACTGATGGAAGGTGAGCCGCTTTTAAGGCATCCTCACTGAGGCAAGTAGCGTTCTAAATTTTCCTTTGAAACGTGCACGCCGACGCCAGTTTCTCTCTACAAAGTCGCTAATGAAGGGATGCCAAATCAATAGAGCCCTTATAAAGTTAGGCACTGCATGCTACGCCCGTAGCTTGCGGATGTGGTCCTAGCCATTTCAGTTTCAATCTGTACGCAGGGATCCTATACTTATCGGGGACGTTTGCATTAAACACATCGCAACCATGATTGCATTCATTGGTCTGGTGATCGCACTAGTTATTAACTTTGCTTGCTATATAATATGCCAGTTATCTTTGTTGAACACGGACTGAGTAACGATCAAGACAACTTATTAGTCAGCCAGGATTGTTCTAACTTCTTTCTCATGGCCGAATACTCGCATAATTTTTGTGTGTATTTTACAATATTTTCTGCCGCTTTGATTACCGCCCATTGGTATCTTGGTAATTCTATTGTTTGCTCACAGACATGCAGGCGTGGCATATGCGCAAGACACCAATGGAACAGGAGGATCACAACCTCAGCGCACATGTACCACAATAATTTGGGACTGAGGGACAAAGCGTTTTAGCAGTGTAGTTCTCTCGGAACGAAACAACAGTGTCTTCAGATCATAAAATTCCAGAAATCACTCTAATTTCCAGCTCAGGGGCTCGCGACTGTTGTCGAAAACTGCATTCTTTCAGAAACATGGAGTTATTGTTAACAGTTTTCAACTCGCACTGAGAAGACGATTATAATGTGCAAACTTAATAAAAGCAATTTCCTTTAAGTCACACATTTGGTGACGTGACTGTGGAATCTGATTCTGTGAAACTCTATAGCACTAAAAGAAGCTTTAGATAGCTGGACTTGCCGTCATAAGGCAACCAATCGCTCCGCTTACACTAACCTACGTAAGTCGTCAAATTCAGCAAGAGAAAGGGCACACGTTATCTGAAACCAAATAAAGTTTTTATTAATCCATGTCTGTTTTCAATATTCATTTTCGACCTCCTACGGAGTTTCTTCGCGGTACAGTCCAGGCGGCCGGTACGTATTCACAATTAGGTTTCCTGCAACAGTTCCTTTCGATGACATCTGATCTGCTAAAAATCCGGAAGCAGATTTAAGTTATGTTTCTACTGCGAGCACCGACAGCAGTCAATGCGGTGCAATAGCCGCCGCGAAAGGCGCAGCGGCCCTTTTTCTCTTTGCCAGTAAACAGAACAAGACCAGAAAAGACGTCAGCCAAGCCAAATTTCTCAAACCGCATGTCGAATATCATAGTAAAGAGCGCGTTCTAAAATTATACTGCTCAAAGCATGGATCTAAATAAATAAAAAAAAATCTTATTTCAGCAACTGCCTACTGCATTGCAGACCGCAGAGTTTCTTCGCACCAGCATGGCGTTTTACATATTCCTCGACTGGAAAAAAGGAGTGTGAACTCATTGGCTACAGAAGTGTTATACCCCTGTCACACGGGCACTTTCGATCCACATTGAGCTTGATCTTTATCGAGATTTTCGAGCACGCTTGAGACATCCGGTGCTACACGGGGAGTTTTCAATGCTCATTCAGAAGTTTCCCTCATGTGTGTTCCGCCGACAGTCATAACATGGCGATGTCCGGAGATACTGTGCAGTATGGGGCAGCGGCAGCCAAATCCGTAGCCAAATCGGCGCATCTGCGTATCTGCGTCAGGTTTCTAAACTTTTGGCGCACCTCTGCTGCTCTGCGATGGAACCGGTCCGCAACGACTCCGCGATTTCTGCATAGACTGCGGCGCAAATCATTTAGGCTGTCCTGCCACCAGTCGATGAGAGCGGCTGTCTCGCGCTCGCTCCACAGTTTCCGCGCCGACGAGCAGGAGGACGCCATCTTTGTTTAGGCTCACGGCCAAGCATGGAGCGTGGTGTAGAGATTATATTCAAATGTTTGCATAGTACGTGAAAATGTTCTTTACTTCATTTTAATCAATTACAACAACAATTGTGGCTTTGTTTTGTTACTTCTGTTCATTTTTATAGCTTCATGAGAGCGTGAGTGCTTTTGATAGAGCTTGGAACCTCAAGCACTCTTGAGGAATCGGCATCGAGTCAAGCAGGATCGAGCTCGATTGCGCTTGAAAGTGGCCGTGTGACAACCGTCGATCTGCATTGAGTTCGATGAGCATTGACTCAATGAGGATCGAAAGTGCCTGTGTGAAAGGTGTATTAGACGCGCGCTACCTTTATCATTATCATCAGCCTGACAACACCTACTGCAGGGCAAAGGCATCTGCCATGCCTCTCCATTAACCCTGTCCTTTGCCAGCTGCGCACCCCTCCTATGCTTGCGAACTTCTTAATTTCATCCGCCCACCCAACTTTCTGCCGTCCCCTGCTACGCTTGCTTTCTCTTGGAATTCACTCAGTTAACGTTAAGGACCAGTGGTTATCAATCTCCGCCTCAAGGCACTGGACCCTGGACTGCGCCTTCGTCTTCCACGGAACTTAGCACGTCGCGACGCTACATTGTTATGCCGTTTATGGATCGGTGTTACTTTTGCCAACCACTATGCTTTCCAGATGGGGATGGCCCACAGTCCTACCTGTGAAAGCTGTGGTTGTGTGGAGACCATCGCTCATCTTCTCGGTGAGTGCCCTGCATTTGTGAGTGCAAGACATACACTGTGTTGTGCCCTGGACAGCCTCGATCCTCGCCCATTAACATAGCAAAAGAACCTCGGTCCGTGGCCACAGCAGTCGCCTGCCCTCAAGGCATACTAGGCACTCTTTGCCTACTTGAGAGCGACTGGATTGAGTGACAAACTGTGACAGCGTTGTGCGTGTGTGTGTGTGTTATGCCTTTTTCCCCTTCTCTCTTCCTCCTTTTAGTCCCCTAATCCCTCTTCCCCAGTGCCGGGTAGCCAACCGGAACCCCTTTCTGGTTAACATTCCTGCCTTTCCCTCCTCCTATTTATCTATCTATCTTTGCCTTCGCATCACATGACCTGCCCAAGCCCATTTCTTCCTCTTCATGTCACTAACCCACGTTTGTTCCCTCACCCACTCCGCCCGCTTCCGGTCTCTTAACGTTACACCTATCATTTTTCTTTGCATGGCTCGCTGCTTTGTTCTCAACTTAAGCTCATACCTTTTTGTTAGCATCCTCGTTTCTGCCCCGTAGACACGCTACCTTACTGAAACGTTACTGAAACATTGCGCGAGTATTGTCACCGGAGGTGACAATACTCGTGTCTTCAATATCATTAAACGCGACTTTCTTGAGGGATCACAGGACTCTGCCGAAAGCACTCGCGTTTTGCATGCTTCTACGCGGGCACTACAGGTATAAAGCGAGACACTGCTGTGAGACTCCAGATAATTTAGACCACCTGGGATTCAATGAGAGACCTAAGTCGGGCTCGTTGGTTCATGTTGATCGAAACGACGAAACAGCGCTGATAAACGGGACGAGAGAAAAGAAGAGACAAACACAAGCCCCGCTGCTATATATTGTCGCTTTTTTTGACAATATTGTTCAAACAATCCACTATAGTTTCACCGCTATCATTACAGAGTGTGCAGTGTAACTACGCAATAGGATGTTTCGACATGATACGGGCAAGCTATATAAGCAGACGAAAGATCTGGTTAAAAAACGCCAAAGCATGAAAGCGCCTAACCCAAAATACAGAAGTACCAGGGCTATTTAAGTTAATAAGCGCAAGGTAGCGAAGATGAGTGGTTTAATATGGATAAAACCGAGCATACTCTAGAGAACAGGGGTAACCTAAAGGAGTGAAGAGGAAACTAAGCGTAGGTAAAAACCACATGTATACGCTAAGAGACAAAGAGAGCGATGTCATTAGCAATATGGATAAGATAGTTGAAGCAGCCGAAGAGTTCAGTCTTAATGAGAGAAGCAATAAATCACAGCAATGGGACATCCCGCAAATAAAGAAAGAGGAAGTAAAGAAAGCCGTATGAGTGATGAAAAGGGAGAAAGGTGCTAACACACGTCATGAAGCACATGTTAACCGCACGTCTTGCACACAGTTTTAACAGCAACCTTAGCAACACCATGTTAACCACACAGTTAACAGCACATTTCTTGAAGTATTGAATTACGGAGGTGAGATTCTACTAGAAAAACTAGCCACTCTTTATACACGTCTTATTACCTCTAGCCTGCAGAAGCTTGGAAGAACGCTAATATTACCCTAATTCTTGAGAAAGGAGGCTTCAAGGGCTTCAGAAATTACAGACGGATCCGCTTGCTACACGTTGTCTATGTCAGAGCTATAGCGAAAAAGAACGAGCTCTGACACCGTTGAGGTTCGAACTGTTTTTTTATTGCGCTGCTCGCGCCGCGGCGGCCTAGACCAGCTCCCTCTTTCTTGTCCGGTGCCGCGTGCCATGGCCTGCGAGTAAATCGCGGCGCGAGCGGCGCTGCAGGGATCCTTCCTATCCCCCCCCCCCCCCTTCTATAGAACGGAAGCCACAGGATGCGCCTGGTGGATGGGCTTGGTGGAAGCTGTCCACAATGGTGGCAAAGTCGAAGCGAGAGCGAGTGGAGAGCCGACGGGCAGATGAGTGGCAATGTAGGCTGGTTTGAGTCGGTTAGCCCACGACATCTTCACTACCGTTGATGTCTATTGTGATGGTCTTCTGCGCACGATGGAGGACGCGGGACGGTCCATCGTAAGCCGACGTGAGAGGTGGACGGATGTGGTCACAGCGGATAAAGGCCTGGGTACAGGAGGCCAGGTCCTGGCTGACGAACACGGACTGAGGGTGACGGGCGGCACGCATAAC